>JANJGK010005586.1:0-44769 GCA_039081455.1 Macrobrachium rosenbergii | reverse complement strand
GATATTCATGTGGTTTTGTTCCCTTGTGGGTCATCTGCTAAATCTATATTATATACTCGAATATGTAACCTTAATGGATTGAAATACTCATGTCAGAAATCTCTCTCACTCTCTCTTCTCTCTCTTCCTCGTCTCTCCTCTCTCTCTCTCTCTCTCTCCTCTCTCTCTCTCTCTCTCTCAGCTGAATTATGACACTGTAACACAAGTGAAGCTTTGAAGTGTTAGAGTTCAATATGCAATCCCAGTACATCAGTGATGTAAGCTTATAGGCCTTAGTTGAGCGTTTCACATCTTGCAGTGTAACATGAATACCCGCGATGTAGTATGAAATTCGTCTTCGGTATCCGAGAGGAAAATGATCGTTAGAGTCATTTGACGCTGGTGCTCGTTCAACTTTTGTACTCATACAAGCTATGGAAAGTTGCATTACTGTTTGCACAGAGGGCCCCAAATATGGTGCTTTAGAAAGCTTACCTTAACAGGCTATCACAAATGATAATTGTGCAGTGGGTAGGCGCAGGAAACGTTGGGGAAAAACAGAATAGACGTCGTCATAGCAGCTAAATCAGACCGAGAACTGGAATTTAAATCTGCCTGATACTAATTAAATGATTACTTAATAGATTGTCATCTTTACACGGAAGGTGCGTCGTAGTATATGTGGAGTCTTGATTCGTGATAGACATCGGAAGATATTTGCAGGCCTTCGAGTTTCAGTTGTCATGAAAATGACGGGGATTTCTCTTTATTTTTCATTGTCCTTTTTTCTCTCCATCTATTTTCTCTTGGACACAAACTTACGATAACGTTTTGTGAAAAGAAAGCGAGTTGAACAGAAGTATTTTACTGTCAGCCTTATCATGCCAATGGACAAATCTTGATGGCTCCTTATTTAAATTACTGAAAAGCTTCTCTCTCTCTCTCTCTCTCTCTCTCTCTCTCTCTCTCTCCTCTCTCTCTCTCTTCTCTCTCTCTCTCTCTCTCTAAGTTGCTCAAGAGCTCGCAAAAGGTTGACTTAGGTTGGCCTGGGATCTATTACTTGGCTTCCTCGTTCATACTTGAAGGATTTCCTCTCGCTCCATCCTTTGTTCCACGTTTTGTCTTGATTAATTTAGTATTCTAACTGGAAAATGAAAGAAAAATACCTATTCCTCGAAGCTCCTAACTTAGTGGATAGGCATTAGTTATTCTTTTTCCTTTTGATATTTAAAGTACTGACATGGTTCTAGTTCCTTGCATAGATTGCTGACCAATCTAGGGCCACAGTTTTAGGAGATTAGTAGCTTATTAGTAGCTTATTCCGGTTAGAAGGGCGATTCTCTCTCTCTCTCTCTCTCTCTCTCTCTCTCTCCTCTCTCTCTCTCTCTCTCTCTCTCTCTCGTACTGCAGAATAGTGTACTAGGCTCGCATGCCCCCCAAGTGTCACATTGACCGGCTCTCGCACCAGCGCCAAAAAGTTGTTGTAAATCATGATAACTGGGAGCATTTTTGTTTTGTTTTGTTTTTGGAGCTTGCACTTCGATACCATTCCAGCATTTGCATTGATAGATCAGAGAATAGAGAATATGTGCTTTTGACAGATTGTTCTAGGACCAAAGAATAATTTTTATGGTTTTTTATGGTCTTTCGCATGCATTTGTTGCTATGTATTCATCCTGTGGCCCTCTTCATCTGTTATAGCTTTGGTGAATCATTAGGCCTATGTCTCACATGGTGACAGGCCAGTTATTTCCCTAAAGTCGTCTTATATTTGTTCCTTGTGGAGGCAAGCGTGCTCAGAATAATAATAATGCTGTCTGGTGTAGATAGAGTGGTTATGGAAAACGCTTTTCTTGTTTTGATGTTTGTATCAGTGTTTTTGAAGTGTTTTTTAAATGTTTTGTTAAACAGTAGAGCTCTGCTGTTTGAAACAGGCGCCATGTAGGCTTAACATGCGCTATGCTCTCTTTGGAGAGCCTTAGTATGGAAAAGGAGCTGCTGTCATTTTCCCCTTTCCCTTTTACTTACTCGTTAAGAACTGACTTGCTCCACTGGAGGCAGTCGCGGCCTCATTACAACCCATGGTGGTTAGAACCTGAGTGGGGGAAGAGCTGTGAGGCTTTGGGTGACGGAAAACGAAATTGGAAGGAACTTTGGCATTTCTAACTGTGGATGAAGAAGCACTCTGGGGCAAACTCGCTTCTTTCTTAGGAATGAGGTAAAGCTATGAATAAGAGAGTGAGCAACTTCATTTCTACAGCGCTTGGTGAAGAGTCGTCTTCATGTTGTCCTCCAGTGATCAGTTTGTGTGGTAGTTAGTTTCTCTGCAAGCGGTGTTCTTTGGTTTCTATTCCCAGACCTGCCTCTTCCGGCCAGAATTTTAGGTCTACTGGTCACAGAAACTTTGCGACTTATTTTCACAGTTGACATGACCAAGTGCGTGAAGTAGGTGGCACACCTTAGCATTTTAACTCTCTCTCTCTCTGTTAAAGAATATTTAAGAAAATTCATTTTGCGAATTCCTTCTTCGTGGACTGCACTCCTTGCTATTAATATAGGACTGTCTATTCTTTTGCTCACATAAATATGGGCGTTATCACATAAGCGGTTTGGCCCTAGTGGGGGCGCGGGTTCGAAACAGCCCATTACCATTCCTTCCACCACCCGCTCCTCTTGTGTACTGCGAGCAGAGAGAGAGAGAGAGAGAGAGAGAGAGAGAGAGAGAGAGAGAGAGAGAGAGAGAGAGAAGGGGGTGGGGAGGGCTTTTTCCACGTTTTCTGCAAACAAACTGGTCTCGGGGCAACCCAGCATTTTCTGTTTAATGGCAGACGCGTTTTTTCAAACTGGGTCAGATTTTGGGAAGTGTAGTTACAAGGCAAATGAAGGAAGACTGATTTCCTTTATAGAGGTGAACCATCTCGAAAGATTTGATTCGTAAAATTGATTCACAGACCACAGTTTCCCATCGTACGTCTGCCCAAGTTTCAAGAGTTGAACTGTTGATAAATATAATGTCAGTAGAAGACGGAACTGGATGTGCGGGGATCAGTTCCTGGTGGAAAACTGGGTCCTTGTTTGTAATCTGTTATATTATATTATTATATATAATATTAGACACAAATATAAAACTCTGAAAGGTAGTTTTTAAACGCTGGAGTATTTTCTTTTATGTGGAACTTAGACAGGGTTGACAGTCTAATGAGTTCTCCTCCTCCTCCTCCTCCTCCTCCTCCTCCTCCTCCTCCTCCTCCTCCTCCTCCTCCTCCTCCCTCCTCCTCCTCCTCCTCCTCAAGGTCCGTCGTGGTCGTCGCCATCTTCTTCATGAGCCAACGACGACCCTTTCCAGGAGTTTCTTTCGATGTGATTTTCCTTCCTTCCTTCCTTCCTTCCCTTCCTTTCGGAGGCCATTCATAGACGCCAGTCCTCACGTGGGTTCCTGTGTCTTTGTCTCTTCGAGTTCATCATTTCCTGAAAGGCTTTGGAGCTCAGTGAACTTATTAAGTGTTCAAGTGTCAAAACGGCAACTTTTCACATTTTGGAATAGATAACAAAAATTAGTACACAAGCATTCTCGGCTAAAAGTGATTCAAGCTTATACACTTGTGGGGGGGGGGGCGTGTGAGGTATGGAATGAAAACCAGCGAGAATAAGAAAGGGGGGTGGGGGTGACATTTAACTCTCTCCTTCGCAAGAAGCACAGGACCAGAAAATAACGAAGCCTGAAAGACCAGTTTCCAAAATGAGGCGCAAGATTCAAGTCTGTCGATTCCTTAGCCCCAGGGGAACAAAGTCTGACATGAAAACAAGTCGTTTTTGGTCAAAACACTTGTCAAGTGCAACGATCTGGCTTCTTGCCTCTTTCCTCTTATTTGTTTATTTATAAGAATTTTGGATGGGACCGTTAGATAAAAAAAAATGAATATCTATATTCTTGGTTTGAGATTCTTGGGTGCTCATTAGGAATTATTGAACTGCAAGTTGGAGTGATAATTGATTCCTATTTCCTGATAGACTGATTTCGCATTGAAATGTCCTACAACTAATTATGTGTTACTTTGGTTTAATGGAGAATGATTTGAGTTGGGTTTGTCAATAACTTGACAGAATCTTAACCAAGAAACCTTTCCCCAGCTACACATTCGGGCTCTTCAGAGTGACTTTGTAAATACCCAGATCATTCTGACCAGTTCTGTTGTTTTCCCTAAGCTTGTTAGAGAATGCACATTCTCTCTCTATATATAGATAGGGTATTTGTCACTGGGCTATATATATAGATAGGTATTTGTCACTGGACCATGTCTGTTCCGTCATTGGAAGCACAAATTTCACTTGATTAGGAAAACTTTGCCACAGCTTTCCTTGGCGTGAACACCAAGTCGGTCAGTCAGTATGCATGAGTAGTGTTTTCATTTGGATTGCACTTCTCGTCTGTTATGTGTTCAAATGGTCTATTCACTCATTGAGGCTGTATATTATATAGCCTATTTTTCCTGCAGAAATCACAGTTTTTCAGTTATACTTACATCATCCTGCTTTCAATATAATTCCTGAAAGGTTTAATATTCTGTGGGCATAGAATCAGACCGTTTCTGTGGCTGGGCGTTTGGACAAAGATCGTCGTTCCCTTCTTTGGACTCTGCAACATTGCTGTATTTGCCCCTCAGCATTTTTATGAACTCGTGGCTATGCTCTCTCTCTCTCTCTCTCTCTCTCTCTCTCTCTCTCTCTCTCTCTCTCTCTCTCTCTCTCTCTCTCACGTAACCTAAGAAGTTAATAATGTACCTGGTTTTAATAAACTGACGCGTGTTTTTATGAGCTTATCGAAACCTATGAACAGCTATGTTGTCTCACCAAAGAACAGTTCTTGTCTGTCTCAGGCTTAACAGATTTGCAATTTGGTAAGAATTATTTTTATAAAATGAAAAAGTCATCAGCTCACACAATGAGTGGCTGGCAAGGGCCCGCAGTTCTATTCCCCCCACAACAGCTGCTTTTGTGGGACCTTGCAAACTGGAAACTTCCCCCTAATCTCCTCTTCATCTACCATCAGAAAATGACTGGGGTCTTTGTTACCTCAAGAACCGAAGGGCTTAATCGTGAAGCGACCTATTTGCTTTCTTGGGTTCCCTTGTCTTGGCAAGGACATCTGGGTGCTCGTCCACTGGGTGGGTTCCCTACTGAAGAAAACTGTTTTCTTCATCCCTATAATATCTAATGTGGAGACTTTCATTTACCTTCACCTTTTTACAAATTGTGGTCAGGCAGTGTTGGGGTTCCCCCCCCCTTTCAGTTTGGATGTTGTGACTGTTGGATTTTGATGTAGAACATGTTTATGATGCGTCTCTCTCTCTCTCTTTCTCTCTCTCTCTCTCTCTCTCTCTCTCTCTCTCTCTCTCTCTCTCTCTCTCTCTCTCTGTTCAGTACTGGGTTAAGGTGAGCATCACATTGGTAGAGTCCACAGCATGGGACGATACTTTACTGTCCATTCATCTCTCTCTCTCTCTCTCTCTCTCTCTCTCTCTCTCTCTCTCTCTCTCATCTCCTCTCTCTCTCTCTCTCTCTCTCTCTCTCTCTCACACCGTTCTGGCTTCTCTCTTACTGCATTGTCATATCCGACGCCTCTCACCACCAGACCTCCTGAAGGTTGTTGTATGTTTCTGAGCACTCATTTTTGGGAGTGTATGTCGTATTACCTTCCATTCATTGTGGGTGGCTAAACCTAAGCATTGGCTGATTCCTTAGCTTCGGTTTTGATATTGGCAGAAAGGAAGTTTCAAGAGTTTCAGTTGTATTTGTCGTAGATTTCTAGTAAACTACAACTAGACGTTAGCTATTTCAGTATTAGGTGTTGGTGATCTGGTTTCATAAGTTTCTGCAGGTCCCAAGGCCCTTTCACCCCAGACTGTTGAGGTCTGTTTCAAGTTTCATTGAAGCTTGGTCATGTATAGTGCAGACAAGTTACAATCCTGCTTAACTGCGTTCAGCGGCCACCCTCCATCTTCTTCAATCAGGGTATGCCAGCTTTTTCCTCCTGTCTATTCAAAATCCTCCTCACCTCTCCACATGGGATGAATGGCATTACCAAATGGAATCTCCGGAGGCTTTCTCTCTCTCTCTCCTCTCTCTCTCTCTCTCTCTCTCTCTCCTCTCTCTCTCTCTCTCTCTCTCTCTCCGTACATCGGCATTTGCTAACTTAAATATTTTGACGTCATGTCTTCTCGAGTGTATTATGTCAGTCTTCGTGAACCAAGTTACCTTTTCGAGTCATCAGAATTCGCATTGTTTGGAGTCGTTGCCTCCCAACCAGACTCTAAGGTCTGTTGCGACTTTTTTTGTGGTCTGATCGTCCAGTAATGACCGAACCTTATAGACGGTCAGGGCTATCTAGTAGTCACTGGCTTCAGTGGAAGATTTCTCACTGGTCATATATGGGCCTTGCACTTGGACAGCTGGAATAATCATCATAATAATATTGATCATAATTTGGTCTCAGTCTCCCCCTTTTCTTATTTCATTCTGATCTGGGCAAGATACGGGCACGTCCATTCCACAACACAACTTCTGGTTATGATTGGTAGCAGTTGAGGAGAGAGTTGGGATGTTTTTGCTTTGATCCTACAGAGGACTTCGGGATCTCTCTCTCTCTCTCTCTCTCTCTCTCTCTCTCTCTCTCTCTCTCTCTCTCTCTCTCTCTCTCTCTCCGCTTAGTGAAGTCTAATGGCACGCAGAATAATAAGTTTTCTGTATAGATCGTGTAATAAATAAAGTGGTCTCGCCCTCAAGCAACGCATATAGTAATAAGTGGTCCTATTATTTTTTAACGTGAAACTGAAAACTGCCTTAAATATCTCAGGTTGTGGAAATAATACTACTACTTAATTTGTGCCGCTTCATTACTTTAATTCCTGGTGTTGGCGCGTGATTTATATAATATTCGCTGGCCGTTCGTTAGACATTGCACGGAGATACTCCTTCATGCACTTTGCAAGAATGATTATTGTCATTATTCAGAAGGTGAAGAAACACCCTATTCATATGGAACAAGAGCCCCACCACATGGCCATTATAGACTTGAAATTCAATCTTCCGAAGAATTTTGTGGTGATCATTTGAAAGAGTAAAAGAAGGTAATGGGAAATACAACAAGAAGGGGAGATCAGTTATTAGAATAAGAAAAATAAATTAATTAATAGATAAACATGTAAGTAAATTATTAAACTACAAGGAGAATTGTTTAAGGGTATTAAAGTAATGCATCTTCGCCCGAACTTTTGGAGGTTATAATTGCATAATAATTTTTGATTGCTTTGATTTTTGGACTGTGATATTTTCCTCAGCGGTCTTGCTGAAGTCCGCTGACTGGACATCTTCACACGCAAGTGCTGTACAGTTTGGGTTCACTTATTTGTCCCCATACCGACGGAGGTTGGGTCAAGCTTTTCTGTCCGTCTGTCACTTGTCTGTCTGAACGTCCATTGTCCCCTCTTGCTCTCACTCAAACTGTTTGCTAGTGTTGAGGCTGCAATGGAACATTTGCAAGATGCCCTTCTGTATATAACTTTCCAGCATACTGCATATCAAAGCGCTCTATAAAAGCAGGCTGAATTATACGATATTAGGCTGTGCTACTCGCTTCAACATCTGGCGTAAAGCCGGATCAAGCCTCTAGCTCAACCTTCTGGTTCTTTCCCCAGACTGTCATATACTCTGTTGCAAATAGGAGCAGCTCTGCCCGGAGATTTTAAAGAGCAGAGGCATTAGCAGTATTCTCATGGAACCCCACTCTTTTATTTGTGCAGACCGATGCTTTGTCTACGCAAGTCTTTGACAGTTGATGGTCATTGTTTAGCAAGGAAGAAGACCTTTTTTGAGACTGGGTCAGTAGCTCTCTTTTTGACGCTACTCACTCTTGCAGTGATTTTCACGTGCGTTTAAAAACTCCTAAGAATTACTCTCACAGTGGCCTTTGAAACTACAAGAGAGAGATTCTTTACTGGAGCATTTGACTTTGCAAGTCTTGGTTCTGCTTTGGTCCCTGTTAACTCTCACCCGGGGTGACCCCAATTGGTGGTAGTGCTACCACCTTCATTGATTAGAGCTCTCAGTTGCTCGGTTTATGCTGTGGCCATTGTAGTACTAGTACACGAATTATCTGGACTATTTGCTTATTTTCCATGGGCCTTTTAATGGAAGCTCTTTCTCTCTCATCAAAACTACTACTCAAAACATATCTCCGCTGTAGCTTTAACCCATATTACTGTAGTCAGTGAGAATCTGATATATAAAACCTTTGTCAAAATGTCTTGTCAGAAAGATTTAATTGTATTATATAATGACATAATTTAATGACTAGGGAATGTCGTCAACATAAATCGGACCGTCTAATAAAAAGCAAAATATTGTAAACTAGATTTTAGGGTTGTTGCAGTCTAAAAATCGAAATGATTTCAACCATTGAGATGATATCTCCAGATTCCTACAGTAAACTTAGCTTATTTTGATCACCTGCTGATATACCTTGAGAACTGTAGCCTCATCTAATTGATCACATCAAGTGTGTCACTGGTAAACAGTTATCTTTCACCAATTAGGACATCAGATATTCAAAGTTGAATCATTTTTCAGGATTACTCTCCAGTCTGAGGATTCTGAATCTTGATACTTCAGCTGGAATATGGACTGACAGTGTGGAAGTGACTGTATGGAACACACACAGCAAGTTTTAGGAACAGAGCCAAGTGAATCTTCATCCAAAATCTTCAGTTGGGACCAACCTTATCACTATTCATCAGAACTGCCTAATCTTCTTAACCTAACTCAACTTAACTCGATTCTTTCAAAGTTGCAAGATGAGCCCTTGAGGGCTATCGATCTTCAACCTGGTTAAACCAGGCAAGGGAAAATTTTGCTAAGTATTAGTATGCAATATCCCAAGGTAAGGTTAGCTCTAGGATGAATGACCCAAATGTGGCTTGAAGGTAAAGCACCTTATCCAGCTTAGGATAGATTTTGCTATAAGAAAGGACCTAGGATGTATTGTTAAGGATCCAGGGCATGGTGAATCCTTCCTGAACCAAGCTAGGACTGGATAGTAGATCCTTTGAGAGTTGGCCAAGTAGGAAAAGGGTGTATTAGTCAGGGGTGGTGGGTGTTTTGGGAAGAAAAATCTGATCAATCTCGTTTGTCCCAATTTAAGTTACGTTATGGCAAGATAAACTGTGTAGGCTTCAAGAGAAATTGGTCTATAACCTATATGTAAACATCAAGTGAAATTGGCCCATAGAAATTGATCCATAACCTATTTATAAACAAGTGAAATTGGCCTCTATAAACTATATGGAAGTCACTGGCCTATAACCATTAGTTTTCTTGACTGTAAAGTCTATAGTTATAGTCTTAGAATGTTAAAATATGGTAGAAGGGTGACTATACAAATATGATAGACAGGTGATGCAAAGTGCCAAGCAAAAAGACTGAAAGTGGGATGTAACACTAGTAATAGGTGTATACAAATACTAGTTGTGCAAGAAACGATTTTCCTTTCAACTGTACAGAACTGCATGTTCCAGAATACCTGTGACCAGCGAAATAAGTATGAAGGGAATATTCTCATTTAAATTCATTAAGAAGACACCTTTCAAAAGAACTAAATGGTTGTTAGTGATGATTATACAAATGCACAATTTTATCCAAAGCTCCAAGTGAACTCAAGAGTGTTAATCAAGAATTCCATCGTTCAGGACTGACTAAAGAGTTGTATGAAGGGAATATTTTCATTTAAATTCATTAAGAAGACACCTTTCAAAAGAACTAAATGGTTGTTAGTGATGATTATACAAATGCACAATTTTATCCAAAGCTCCAAGTGAACTCAAGAGTGTTAATCAAGAATTCCATCGTTCAGGACTGACTAAAGAGTTAAAATATAGTTACGTTACCAGGTAAGTTATTAATCAAAACATTTTAGCAGGTCAGCATGTAAGGGGATATTATTTGTTGCTCTCAGGCAGCACTTGCTCACAGCTGTATTGAAAGGTTCCAGAGGCTGATTTTGGGAGTTGTGGAACGTAGAATACTTTCAAGAATAATTAACTCTAAAAATATTAGAATAATTGTTGGAAGACGTTCTTGAAAGCCGCATAATATTCTACACAAATACAGCTATACAGTTGATGACTGGCGAGTTTAGACTTGTTTGGCAGGGTTTTAAACAGTTAAGAGTTCTAGAACTAACTAGATGTTTTGCAAGCATTGTACAAAGCAGCAAATAGATTCATACACTTAAAAGATCATGGATGCTCTGCATCAGCTAAACATGAGTGGTCAAATAAGCTATGAAATTTTGAATGATTTCAGAGTGGTCAAATAAGCTATGAAATTTTGAATGATTTCAAATATCAGTAGCAAATTTTCATATACTAGTTCTTGGATGAAGGGATTTCGATTTTGTTCTGCTTCTTGTAGAATTGATGAGAATGATTCAGTAGAGGGATAGTATATTCAAGGTTAGAAATTGCGTATATTCAAGGTTAGAAATTGCTTTCAGTACAGTAATGGGAAACCAATTAATTATATCTGTACTTGACTACATTTTGTATACATACAAAGACCTGATGCACATTTTTTTTTATTTCAGAATAACACACAACACCACCAGCAAGATCGATGAGGCCCCACCATTGGTTGAACTCTAGGAAACTAAACAATGCTGGGTCATTCTGCCTACCTACCAGGGTAGTCAATGCAGTGGCTATTGGTGCTATCAGCTGCTGAAGCAGCTTAAAAGGCATAGACATGGAAGGAGGCAATTTTGCCATATTGTGGAGGAGGGGAGAGGTGCCTTCAGATGTGCATATAGGCATTTATGAAAGCAGCGTGTATTTCCAGTGCACTGTGAGAGTGGTGTGTTCATGCAACTGGTGCACAGACAGGTGGTGAATATTGTTTGTTTTGTCACAGGTAAACAGTACCAGTATCTGTATCTCTATTTAGCAATGCATTGTAACTTCCATTTTTTAATCCCACAACTCTCTCTACAAGTTTTGACTGCTGCATGCTGGGAAAAATTTATGCAGTATATATACTAATGAACCAAGGTCTACACAGCACAACCACGGAAAAATTGATACACAGCAGTATATACTAATGAACCAAGGTCTACACAGCACAACCACGGAAAAATTGATACACAGCAGTATTTACAACTGAACCAAAGTCTACACCCCTGGCATGGTGTGATGGAAAATATAAAGTGTATGTCTGCACTCGGTGAGCTGGTATAGAGGTTGCGCCTACAAGTTTGTGTAACTGCATGAATTTAAAAGTAAATAAAAGCTACTTGTATATATGTATATATATATATATATATATATATATATATATATATATATATATATATATATATATATATATATATACATATATATATATATATATATATATATATATATATATATATATATATATATATCTCATACATTCCTTTGCAATAAATCCAATATGTACAGTAGTAATTTGTAAGCTTAGGTTTATACCCAAGTTTCTTACTGCTGAGCAGTCAGTCTGTACTAAGTACAAGACCCAGGTTACAATATAGTTTGTATAATGTGTCTACAGTTTTTAGGTCCTGTAGAGAACAAAAAAAAAAGGGGGCATGGAATCCACTTGTAAACTGACACTGAAGAATCAAAGTAGCTGTTGCCCAGATTTCTTGTTACAACACAACACTGGCATTATTAGGCTGTCCACCAAGGTCGGTGGACAGCCTTAAATTATATTTGTGGGGCTTTACCAGTGCCTTCGTCTCCTCTGCCACTTCTCCGGCAACGAGAAACTGAAAGAAAAGGAAAAAAGGAATTCCTTATTTTCAAAATGCAGTATATTATAAAGCAACTAAAATGCAATTAAAGAGCAATGTATTTGAATTAGCAGTTAACGTGATTTTAATATTATAATATTTACCTGGGCTAATTTGCATCCAAGAGGTTATCCCTGGATGATATTTGTGAATTATAATTTGAAGCTTCTGGAGCAGCAAGGCAAGCCAGGTTTAGGACCCAGTCCAAATGTCCTCCTAAAAGTAGACAGACAGGAAGTGCAGCAGGCCAGCGGAATGATTAACTTGAGGTATCCAGAAATGGTACTCTGGTGGGTAGAGAGCATCAATTCCTTCCTGCCCAGGCCTGATTGAGAAGAGAGTTCTTGGGGCGTCATTCATTGCCAGATCTGATCCGCTTGCTTTCATATCTTGAGCTTCTGTTCCGACCTGAAAAACAGAAAGTAATTGTTGAACAAACAACAAGACTACTCTATGTTCCTCACTAAAAGTATACAAACAGTGAGAGTAATGTCTCTCAGTAAAAGTATAGAAACAGAAGACACTGTAAGGTTTCCCAGTAAAAGCATCCGAAAATTGTGTACTAAAAGTATACAGTATAAACAGTGAGAGTAACGTCTCTTTTACTGTTTACAAACAGAAGACACTGTAAGGTTTCCCAGTAAAAGCATCCGAAAATTGCGTAAGGTATTCCACAGTAACTATTTTTTTTTTATCTTTTTAAAGCCTTTATGACCAAAATTATGAGAGGCCTTTTTGTAAAGACAGAAAGGCATTTTTTTCATATAGAATATGAAAGCATATAGAATATGAAAGAAGACATTGCAATGGTCCTTAGTAAAAGCATTCCAAAATTGCTGTTTATTAGTAAAAGCATTCCAAAATTGCTGTTTATATCTTGCATTTTAAAAAGGCCTTTTTCTGAATACAGAAAATACTAGAGAGGCCTTTATGAATATAGAAAATATAACAGGCCTTTTTTATATAGAAAATATCAAAACAAACGGACCTTTTATATAGAATATATAAAATACAGGACTCCTAGCAGCCCCTAAAAAAAATAGGAGTCTGACCAAAAAAAAAAAAAAGTAGGAGTTATAATCTTAAAGTAGGAGGAGTGCCACAAGGATATAATGTGATATTTCCAATGCAACATTTTAAGCATTTGAATGCATAGGTTACATGCAGCAACGTTTAAAATTCATTATCAAAGTATAATCAATCGGTACACTTTCTGAAAGGGGGAAAGCCAACCCCTAACCTACCTACCTACCTAGTAACAAGAGGCACCATTTTTCTAGCTTGTTCTATTTTATAGCTAATTATGAGACAAATTTACTGGACCTTGCATTTTGTCTCACCCGTTTTTATTCATTTCTTTGATTTAATGACGCAACATCATCCACTTCAAAATTCCAGAGAAATAAGCCTTGGACTACCATTCAGTAATACCGAAGTAATCAGCAAACAAGAAGGTATAATCAATAAGCTTAAATATCAATAGTTACAAAAATAGAGCCTGCATATAATGAGCTTCACTAAACACTAACAACTGAAACTAAATTACACTACAGTAATTTGTCAGTCACTGAGATACACTGTCAAGTTTTTTCTTCTTGTCTAGAGAAGCAATTTCATCTGAAATCATCTTCAGTTCAGCAGATGATTTCTCCAGCTTTGCAATCCCGGACTCTAAAAGAGCCTGGGCAGCAGCTATTCCTGCAGGATCGATTTTCTTGACTGTGCAAGCTTTCTTCAGTCTCTGATTGGCTTCTTCATTCACAAGTTTTTGTTTTTTCGTAGGTCTGCCTCCTCCTCTTCTTGTTTCCTCTTGAATTTTAACTCTTTTTTTTTTTTTTTTTTTTTTTTTTTTTTTTTTTTTTTTTTTTTTTTCTTCTTCTTCTTTTTGTTTTCCTTCATTTTTCTGTTTTTCTTCTTTAGTTCGCTTTTCTGCATCCTTCATGGTTCTGTAACTGCTGTGTGTACTTCGAAATGCACGGATGATCTTGACAGTGACTGGCACTAAACTTGCTGCTCCTCCGCGTTATCTTTGTCCTGCACTGTGCGTAGACCATTTATGGATCTCTCATTCAGACAACTCCTACTGGCTGTGACCAAAATCTTGTTAAGAGAGAAACCGCCTGAACATGAGCTTGTCCATGGCTCAGTGCCGATGCTGCCTTGACAAGTTTTCCAAGAGTTGGGTATTTGGGGATTCCTAGACTGGTGACATTGCTTTGAATAGTTTCCCAATAGAAATCAACTCGCTTCCGTCTGATGCAGTGTCCATTTGGGCTGTCATACTCATCTATACGACTCCTTGTAACTAACTACTTCATTTGCATACAACTGCCACTCTTGCATAACGTTGTCATGCTCTGACAGGTGCACAATTCGGGACATTTCACAAGCCACTTTTCAGGAGACTTCTCTCTTCTCACCAATGGATAGAGGCACTGCAAATGGCGAAGCAGGTTGCTACTCAGTGGTACCCTGTCAACCAGGTACTTGACCACTATTGTCATCAACTTCCTACCTCTGTAACAAACCAAGCAGCCACTGCTTTATTATTATTATTATTATTATTATTATTATTATTATTATAATTATTATTATTATTATTATTCAGAAGGTCAACCCTATTCAAATGGGACATGCACACCAGAGGGGTCATTGACTTGAAATTCCAGCTTCCAAGGACTAGCGTTTATTTTTAAAGAAGTAACGGAAGGTAATAGGAAACACAGAAAGAGAAAACTTATTAGAAAAGAAAAAATAAACCAAATTAATGAACAGATAAAAAATTAAGTAAATTACCAAAATACAAGGGAATTGCATTACACATTCGCTTGAACTTTAGAAGTTCCAACTGCACGACATCTTTAGGGAGAGCTCCACAGTCCGACGGTGCGAGGAAAAAAGAACCTCTGGAACTGAAAATTCGACTGCAAGGCACATTTATTTACACTAAGACTGACTTATGGAAATTCGGCTCTGAAACCACACGCTGGGGGCGATTTCAGCCCTTAGCTGCTTCCGACAATGAAAAAGGCGGCGTTGAGTTGTTGGAGAGCAAGGCTGAAGAAAGGAAGCAGACTGGAGATCAAGTAAAAGGTTAAAATGGGTAAATACAGCTTATAAGCGCCGAAGAGACTCTGCAAACAAACTTTAGTAATAGTAATGCCTACAGTGCACGGTGTGAGGTGCACTGACAACACTGCCGCCTTAGGGGGAACTGTACGAAAGTCTTCAGTGAATGCGCGCATAACTCGCAAACCTACTCTCATACACACACTTACATGCACACATTGCATTGTGGGCGAGAGAGAGAGAGAGAGAGTGTTAGATGGGATTCTTAAGAGACGTTTCTTATGTAGTGATTTATTTATGACTAAAAGCATATACACAAAAGATATACAAAGTTGGGTTTATGGTAAACACCGTAATTGCTGAATTACATAAGCCTGCTAAAGATTTGAACAGTAGTTATATTTAAATGCATATTTAGCTGGAAACATCTGTAACATGTTTCCGCCACCTTTTTTTTTAAAGAAAAAAAAAATAAACATAAGCAGGAGACCCAAAATACATATAAAAATAACACAAACTCTCATAACTAAATGTCAATGAATTCATACCAGATTACTAATGAAAATTTTTACATCACATAAATAAAATAATAAATACTTTTATTTAGACTTTATTTGAAATGCGAATTTCGCCATCAACACAAGACACGATGTTATTTTTATTTTTAGCCTGACAAAATATGTTTCTAAGAAAAATATTATGAACCTCTGGGTCATCTTTACATTCCTTTGTCAAAATATCTGCTGTCGTATCTTTTGTGTCGAGCCAGCTGTAGGAGTCCACAGAATTATCTTCCAACTTTTCCTTCAAATCTGTTATGGTATTTCGAAGTAAACGCTCCTCCACCTGCTTTGTACTACCTATTGATTCCAACAAGGGTCTAGAATCAGTAAACAATCTGACAGGAACAGTTGCTGAGTCTTTAATAGTTTTCCCAAAGAGTAACTGCCCAAGTTGTGTAGCGAAGAATACGGAATCATCAACTAGTTTAGACAAATTCCTAGTTTCAGCTGCCTTTGCAGAGTGACACACTTTGTGTTAACTTTGATTTCCAAAATATAGGTACCGCATTGTACGTCTCCTTCGATCCCAACAATACTAGATTCCCGCCTATGCTCTTGCTATCAGTTCGATACGAAGCATCTCCCAGACCAAATACAACGAGATCATCCTTATTACCAACTCTTGAAAACATTACTTTATTTGGTTTGCTATGAACTCTCCTAACAACATGATTTACTCGTTTAAGATCTCTTATCTTAGCATCGTTATTCTTCATTGACATTAATAGAGCAGTTATAGATAAGTCTGGTCTAGTATTCGCAGCTAGCCAGCCTATTTTACCTGCATACTTTCGATAGACTTTCATTTCTTGTTTTGTCAATAGATCATCAGGACTAGCTTTACGTACAGTATATCTTGTATCTCTTCAATACTTTTTGCATAATCTTCCATCGATATGACAATCTCGTTTTCTGATTTGTGTATATCTACGCCAGTAAATCTAAATGTATTTTTCTCAACCTTTGACACAGTTAAAACACTCTTAACCTTTTTTATGATATTAACAAATATTTTTGTTCCTGCGATGCTGAAATCATCAACATGGGTAATGACCATTCCTACAAGATTATTTCCATCATACTTATAGTAAAATGCTTCATCGCAACTCACACTCTTCAATCCTTCTTGCTTAAAAATATCCTTTATTCTAAGCCAAAACTTTCTACTAGCATCATCAAGTCCGTACAAAGGCTTCTTTAGTTTCCAAAGTATATACACCTTCTTCTTTCTTCAAGTCTTTCTTTCGGGGGTTCAATAAAAACATCTCGATCCAGTACCCTTGATTGTAAGAAGGCAGCCCTAATATCAATGGATTGAAGATCAAACTTTTCATTTGCTGCCACAGCTAAAAATATTTTAATACTTTCTTCCATTTCATAGCTGTGGGAGAATCAGCTTGAGGTTTGCATTCTTCCTGGAAGCCTCTGGCAACCAGCCTGGCTTTATAATCACTCTTTTGACCATCATGTTTTTCTTTCTTTGTAATTACCCACCGACTGCTGACTCTCTGTTGTCCATCATCCTTGACTTCTTCAAAAGTATTGTACTCCGTGAGATTATTATACTCTTTTTCTTTAGCTAAAAGCACTTCAGGTAGCTTATGATACTTAACTGGAAGCTCCACCACATATACCGTATTGTCAAAGTCAAAACATTCAGCTTTTTCAGACTTAAGCCAATATGCACCAATTGCATCATCCTTCTTGTCAACAAAATCTGTGGTTCCGTTATTACATTTATTTTTATTTTTCTCTTCCTCATGGTTACTAATTTCGTTACACTTTTTTTCCTCGACTTCTGCCTCTACTAAAAATTCAACTTTTCTAGACTGAGATCTCGTTCTTCTTCGTAAATCATCCTTTACTTCACCTTTCTCTTCAAGAAAGGTATTTTCTTCTTTATCATATTTCCCCTGACTACTGGCAGTGTCTTTGTTATTCAGCTGATCGTTATTATCGTCTTCACGGGCATATACTCTGTAAGGCTGTACTTTACAATCAGCTACCTTTTTTAAATCACCATTTGCCCAAATAAAAACATCTCTATTTCTGTGACAAAATACTTTTACAGGCCCAGACCAACTTTTATGATTTTTCTCCTGATAAAATACAAGATCGCCCTCATCGTATTTTATGTCATTAAAGCTACCCTTGCTTACCTTGGAAGCCATAATTAACTTTTCATATTCTTCTTCCCTAAAGTTTTTAGTTATCTCATGGTGCCTTTCCATAATCTTTGACACTGCTTCACTATCGAATAAACTTTCTGTGGCTAGATTTCCAACAGAGATTCCTGGGAAAATAACTGATATCCCTGTCACCAATCTCATAGGTTCGTACCCAAGAATATTTACATTTGTATTGTGCGTCCATGCTGCCATATTTACCGCCATTTTCAACTCTATCTTTTTGTCTGCATCTAACATCTTGTTCACTGTAACATCGGCCGAATGATGGTTTCTTTCATTTAATCCATTACTCCAGGGAGAATATGGTGGACCAAACTTTACTATAAAGCCAAACTTACTTGCATATTCATTTAACCCCTCGTTCTGGAATTCGGTTCCATTATGGGCCCAAAAGCCAACTGAAGGGAACCCAAACCGCCAATTCCAGCCATTATTCAAAGCATTAACTACAGTTTCCATTCGCTTGTTTGAAATGACTACACCAGAAATAAATCTTGTGAACGAGCAGACCATCCAAAGTATGTATTTACTTCCATTCTGTTTCAAATCAATAGCCACTATTTGATTAAAATCAGTTACTTTTGGAATTGCTACTTTTGGCCTTCCCAAAGATCTTTTAAATTTTTGACAAACTTTGCAGTTCGTTACAACTCTTTTTATAATTTTCCTGATTTCATCATTCAGCAAATTAGCATTTCTATACGCCCAAATTAATTGTTCTTCTCCTTTATGATTGGTTACCTCATGAATTTTCTTTACTTTTCTATAACTTTGTACATCTTTTTCCTTTTTTATAAAGAAAACAGTTTCATCTGTTGTCCACGTACCACATTTATGTAATTGTAAAACCTGATGTCCTCCAAGAGTGTCGTATAACTGAAATCTTTTGGATTTATGTAAATTAATGACCATATTATTATGCATGATATCAACATTCCATTCTTTTAAGGCGTTTTTCCCAAACAGAAAAGGAATATTCTTGGCGTTAATCACATATGCATCCACCAACATTTTCACAAAACCATCTTCAGTATCTTTTTCTTTCCATGACACTGGAAGACTAATTATTTCTGTGCTGTGAAAAACTGGTCCATCTCCAAACCTGAAATCCTGAGAACAAGTCTTACTTTGCAAATCCTCCTTTAATATGTTATTTGAACAGAGATATCTGTTTAACCATTCCCTTCCAACGAGAGTTTTTGGACACCCAGTGTCAACAATCATAGCTTCCACTTCTTCAACTTCTTTTGTGAAGTGCACTTCCATAGTACGACCAATCACGATCTCCTTGTTTTCTTCAGACACAAATCTGACATTATTTGCATTCTTTATCAATTCCTTTAATTCAGTCATTTCTTTCATAAGCTTATCACAACTTTGTTCAAGATTTTTTAATCTGTCATTAACTTTCGCATCTGATTGCAACCTAAAGTTAGGTGATCTGCCGAATCTTTCTACAGAAGTGTGAGTTTTTGAAAGTGATCTAAAAGGAGTTCTTGAAGACGACCTAGATTGAGTCCTGGAGGGTTCTCTTCTGTAGTTACCGGACTCCGTCCTCCAAAATGCAGGATTCGAAGTGGACCTCCTACTGTATACCTGTTGAAGTTTGGTGATTCTTTAAACTCCTTCCACTTCTGGTAACGACTTCTATTATCAGTGTAAAACGTAGAGGAGCTGTCGAAAGATTTAACTGCCACACAATCTCTATTGTTTTCTATTTTCAGCTTTCTAAATTCAGTCTTTAATTTATGAAAAACATTTTCTTCATCAACGGGTTTTCTTTCCATCCCATCTTCAATAACTTCTTTAAGGCGGGTCTTTTCATCCGAAGTTATTTGTCCTCCTTTATAAGCTGTGTTTATCATTAACAAACTCATTACATAATTGAGACAGGTATTTATTTTTTTCCCTAGCTATTTCAGCCATCAAACTTTCAAACTTATCAAGAAATTTCTCGCAACTCTCTGATTTGTCAGTGGAAAAGGCAAGAACTTTCTCTATTATATATGTCATTACACTTTTCAGCCTTAGTTTTTTCATATTTCTCTGCCAGAATTTCTAAAACATTTTGAACGGTCTTCAAAGAACTATTAACTGTACGATCTATTACGACTGTAATTACATATTCTTTTACTCTCTCATTCTTCTTCAAGCTTTCAATTAAATCATTATATTTATTGTACTCACTATCTTTGTTATTAGTGCTCCAATCTTCAATTTCAACCTTAAATCTTTCAAAAGTTTGTCCAACCCAAATCGGTGGTAGTTTGGCTTTTGTAATCTGTGTCGTCGTATTGGGAAAAGATTTCGTTTTCAAGGTGCTTTCCGAAAGCCTTGACAAAATCTCGGTTTGTTGTGCTAACACATTTGTCAAATCGGACCCATAGCTAACATTTTCCACTGAACCAACGACTCGAGAATCACCAACCTTTGTCTTGTGAGTTGACTCCATGTGCATAATGTAATCCAGTCTGGTTCCCATATTCGTATCGCAAGCATCACAGTAAGTTTGAGATAATCTAGTATCCATTGTGAGCATCTTGAGCTTGAAACAGGTCATATTTCGGAAGTGATCCATTAAAATCTTTGCCTCCGCATCCTTGAATTTCTTGGCTCTAGTTTTTCTAAAGCAATCATCATCTGCATCTATATGACCAAACAGAGGGCCATTGCAAGTTTTACATTGCAAAAAATCAAATTCTCCTGTAATCTTGTTTATTTTTCCAAATTCTTCCAGCTTACTAATATCACCAGAAAGATCACCATCACTTTTATATCCAGAAGTGTCAAATGAAAACATACTCATTTTAAGCAAAAATCACCACTGGGAGAACTAGGATCATTCCAAGCCAAACTGGGCAAAATACATAAAAGACTGACTACAGGAAAGAAGAACAGCTCACAAGTATTTCGCCGCTAATACCGTTTGGAAATTCACAAGATCTTCTCTATGTGTTGCCCTCAGCTATCGCATCCAAGCAAAGACTGACATTACAATCACCGCGTGTTTCTACATGAAAGCATTTCTTCAGTAAGTTTCTTCCACTTTAAGTATTACTTCACGATGTGCTTCCAGTATCAGTGCACAGTCCGACGCTTTGGCAGGTATGAGATTATGAACTCATCCAAACGAAGACCATGATACTAACGGCTCACTCTCCAAACAGTCCATCACTTCCGAGTCCTCCGGCAGCAAATTTCCAAACAGGTCGATTTCGGGGCATCAAGTTTCATGCCACTAAGCCCTAACGCCAGGAACATGCCGAAAGTAAAAGCACATGCCCATATGACCTGGAAATCCCCCACATCCCCAGCAGTGAAGGGGAAAGTCTACTCCATCCTCATCATGATTTTACGTTGACGAAGTCCACAGTAAACGATAAATCCAAGGTGTAAACTTCAGTGTTGAATAATATCCAGATCAGACGCTCTGCTACCGAATGTTAGATGGGATTCTTAAGAGACGTTTCTTATGTAGTGATTTATTTATGACTAAAAGCATATACACAAAAGATATACAATGTTGGGTTTATGGTAAACACCGTAATTGCTGAATTACATAATAAGCCTGTTAAAGATTTGAACAGTAGTTGTATTTAAATACATATTCAGCTGGAAACATATATAACAGTCGGTTTTACCCGTCAATATTTATTTCCATTAATTTATTATTATTATTATTATTATTATTATTATTATTATTATTATTATTATTTATGTCAAGCCTGCTTATACAGCATTTCAGAAGGGTCATTAGATTCCGAGACACTTGCACGATGATCAGGGAATGTCCGTCGCTTTCTCCACTCACACCCCAGCCCCCCACCCCCCCCCCCCCCGCGCCATTATGCACGCAAATGCGTTTTGTCACGTCTTTATGGCATGAATTCCCCCAAAACTATTTGTTACGTGACTTAACAATGACTTGTGATTGATAAAAAGCTTTGTCCCAACCCCCACCCCCATAACCATTTGTTTTTGATTAAAAAAAATTAAAAAAATTCATCAATAAACATGAGCAAAGACGTAATGGTGTCCATATGTTGGTCAAAATTCTAAAAAACCGGTGACTAATTAAGGATTAATAATGACGACAATAATTCCCCTAAATTAATATTATCACTCACAGTTTCATCAACGTGAATAAAAAGAGAGAATGATAATAAGAGTCCTGCCAAAACTGCGAATAATGAAGAATGAAGAAGCAGGTGATTCATGTATAAAGAATATTCATTGAAGAATGTTAAGGCAACAAAAATGGCTCGTGGAAAAACAAAGGTAGTTTCCCTCACCTGCTTGTGAGAAGTTCCTTCCTGTCTCGTCTCTTCTCATTCGAGTAGAAGAAAGTCAAATGCGTCAATCCCTTGACAAGCCGGGGTCATCAACAAGCAGTGGGGGGGGGCGGGGCAATGTTGGAAGGACCACGCCCGAATTTGCGATTGTAGTGCGCTCGAGGATGACAGGAGTCGCCTCGTGGCCACTTCGTGAAAACATTGACGTCATTCTTCCCTCTCGATCCTCCCCTGTCACGACATTGCTGCTTCCTCATTCAGTAACGATGTTATGCAGTGAATAAGTATGAGGTTCACTGATCGGGATTATGAAAGAGAGAGAGAGAGAGAGAGAGACGGTGTTTATAATTTAAAATGATGAGCCATGAGACCAAGTAAATTGAAGACTAACCATAACAAACCTCCAAGATGTGGGAAAGGAAGGAGGAGTTAGAGGATAGGTTATGAAGCGAAAAGGTCAGCAAAATTGACATGATTTGTCCTTGCCAAAAGTGGGAGTTAAGATTGAACCATTAAGAGTAAAGTAGACGTCCTCAAGGAGGCGGAGTTTTATTCAACATAGGTCCAGAGTTCATTCTGATCAATTTTTAGCCAGAGTTACTTGAAAACCAAATTGGGTAGGATTGTGTCACTCGCTCCTCTCTTAACATCAAGAAATTTCTAAGTCCAGTGTGGCTGGCCGTGTGAAATAGTTTAGTGTTAATAAAACTTATGAAAAACCGTGCCCGGTGAATTCTTACCCCCTCCTGGAAAAGTAGAAAGTATTAATAGACAATTTCAACCTAACTTACCGAGTCCCCTGCGTTACTATCAAGTGAAAGTCAACAGACAGAAACGGAGTCATTCATATGTGGTGCAACGCAAACAAATAAAAAGTGCACCGCATAACAACACCATCATCACCAAGATTATCAGAAGAGGCTCATTACCATTAGTATCACTATCACCTGACCGCGAAACTTTATCCGAAAAAAGCTGGACCTCTGCCACAGAGGCCACCGACACCAGACAAATATAATTTTCTCCCTTTAGCTTTTTTCCCCACACTACGTGGGGGGAAAGCCCCCACCCACAGAATCTACATTGTCTCAACTCAATACAGAAGCAATACTGTTGCTCGATGACTGATAATATCCTTGTCGTTAGCGATAAAGTGGAAGGAACGCGGAAAGGATTCCCAGAGTCACACAACAATAACAAAAGCGCTGGTTGGCCAGTTGGCCTGACACTCACAGCACCACGTGTCCTCAAGTAATAACAATTATTTACAACGGCCCCCCAGAAAAGTGCTTCTCAGAGCAGCTGGCACACTTCATGGCGCCTAACAATATTATCGATGAAGAAACTGACTCTCCAGAAGCAGGCGAGTTGTAACTTGCGTTGGTGAAAACTCTTTCAATTAAGAGCAATTCGCGACCGTGATAAAGGTGGCGCCTAGCGTCATTCTTTAGGCCACATTTTCAATTAAAGAGTGTTTGAGGAAGGGAACCCTGGTCCCCTCCCGAATTTCGATGGAAGTGGCCCATAACAAGTTTCTCGACTGATGGACACGTACGATTGCTATCGTCATTTAGGGAGGAATTATTTTTTGAATTTGGAGAGAGAGAGAGAGAGAGAGAGAGAGAGAGAGAGAGAGAGAGAGAGAGATCCACTGTAGTTTGGACCATACATAACCTGGTTCCTAAATTCATTTACATGCATGTTAAAGAACTATACAATTCTCCAACTGTCCAATAAGGAAAACTACTTTTACATGCTCAGCTGGTCACTGTAAGGATGATAATAATAATAATAATAATAATAATAATAATAATAATAATAATAATAATAAATAATTGTGTCACTCAGTGAGAGAAGACAGGTCATGGTAGGGGGGGAAGCCTTTTAGACCGATGTGATTCTTCCTCCTCCTTCGTCCATCGGCTGGGTTTTCATAACAATGAGACCAGGAAGGAAGCCCTCTTTCTGCAGAGTGTGGGCGTGTATGGGTATGGGAAGGTCATGTTGGTTTGTGTGTGGGGGGGGGGGAAGGGTTGGGCGGCAAAAGGCTTCAAGAATGATTCAAAATTCAAAAAGCGTAAGTTACTGAATTCTCCGTCACTTGTCACTTACAACCAGTGCAATAACTACTTGTACTGATTTGAAGTCAGATCGGAGTCTGCACACGAACGCAGTGGACGTCCTCTACGTTACATTTCTACTGAGTCACTGACCGCTCTCTCTCTCTCTCTCTCTCCTCTCTCTCTCTCTCTCTCTCTCTCTCTCTCTCTCTCTCTCTCTCTCTCTCTCTCTCTCTGGACACTTAGACTATCTCTCTCTCTCTCAAGCCAATGAAACCAGACAAATAAAGCCATATTCAGTTTACCAACAACCTTCATTTCGAATGTCGAATCTGGACCCCCTTTGAAAAGGCTTTCATTCGATGATTTGAACCTTTCATTTTTCACTGCTAAAACGTCCCTCAGAACGAGAAAAATAAAACAAAAATGCCATGATTTATGATAATAAAAAAACACACATCTCTGTGATGTCATGTTGAAAGGTCCCGCCAATGTCATGTGATTGGAATTTGATGAGAAGTGGCCAAATGACAAAGGGGATATTTGGGGTTTCCAGGTGAGGTCTCGACTGACACTGAACACGGCCTCAGTCAGGAGGTCATATTATCATCATCATCAGAAAGGTGATTTTCAGAGGAAACCACAAGTGGTGACTCCCAAACACATCAGCTTCCACTTGTGCTCTCAAAGTTGATGATTGCTCTGTTATTTACCTAGGAGGGTGGATACAGAGTGGGAGAGAGAGAGAGAGAGAGAGACAGTTGCCATTGTTCAAATTTGCTGGGCGAGGGGGGAGGGGTTCGTGCCCTGCAGTACCAGCCTGAGAGCCTTCCTGTGCTAAAGACAGAGAGAGAGAGAGAGAGATAGAGAGAGAGAGAGAGAAGAAAGAGACTGAGTGTGTGTGTGCGTACGGAACTGCTCCCATACAACAGTAAACCGGTTTTTGGGGGAGGACGAAACGCCAGCAACCGTCTCCACCACCTCCTCCCCCACCATCCCCAACACCCACCTCGAGCGACTCGACTGAGAATCGGGCGGGAACTTTATATAAGCTTCTCATAGTTGAAGTTGATGTGAATTTCCTTCGTCGAATCATGATATTATTATTATTATTTTATATTATATTCAAATTAAGGTGCATACGGCAGTCACCCCGCGCCCCCCCCCCCCCCCGAATATCTGATTGGTAGCCATGACTCCTTTTTCCCTCAGATGTAGAAGGAGAGGGATGGAGACAGACACGAGAGAGAGAGAGAGAGAGAGAGAGAGAGAGAGAGAGAGAGAGAGAGAGTTGTGTCCTCTCTTGAGGAAATCAGCCGATAAAAGAAGAAGAAGAAGAATCACAGAGGCCGATAGTAATTTACCTGCCATGACCTCTCTCTCTCTCTCTCTCTCTCTCTCTCTTCTCTCTCTCTCTCTCTCTCTCTCTCTGACGCTCGCAAGACTCACGCTCACTGATGCCCATTAGACTGACACATGCAAGACTGACATTCACTGATGCTCGTTAGACTGCCTTCTGCAATGATAATGCTCACTAATGCTAGTTAGACTGACGTATACAAGACTAATGCTCAGTGAGGCTTGTTAGACTGACACTCGCAAGACTGACGTTCACTGATGCTCATTAGACTGACACATGCAAGACTGACATTCACTGATGATCGTTAGACTGACGCCCGCAAGAGTGACGCTCGTTAGACTGACGCTTGGAAGACTAACTCTTGTTAACTAACACATGCAAGCAAGACTGACAACTCGCTGATGCTTATTAGACTGAAACAATGCAAAACATGCAATGATGACGCTCACTAATGCTCGTTAGACTGAGGTATGCAAGGACTGACGCTCAGGAAGGCTTGTTAAACTGACGCTCTCAAGAATGATGCTCGCAAGACTGACGTTCATTAGATTGATGCCTGTTAGACTGACCCCCGCAAGTCTGATAATCATTAGACTAACACTCACTAATGCTCGCTAGACTGACAATCGCAAGACTGACTCTTGCTAGACTGCAACTCGCAAGACTGACGCTCTTTAGGCTGACGATCATTAATCTGACACACTTTAGACTGATGCTCCCAAGACTGAAGGTTTTTAGACTGACACTTGCAAGACTGATGCCCTCAAGACTGACGCTCACTCACACTCTTTCTCTCCCTCAGTTGCGTTATTATTATTATTATTATTATTATTATTATTATTATTATTATTATTATTATTATTATTATTATTATTAAAAGTGGTTGTAATGACGTCATCGCATTACGTAGGAAGAGAAAGCATATTTTTCCTTACTTTTCTTATTTCCTCACTTGATGACGTCATCAGAGAATCTGAGGAGGTCCTTCCCCTGACAAAGGTGCTCCTAAGAGGCAGTTCCCCTAGGGCACTTTGGGTCCCCTCAGCATTGTGGTTCAGGCCCTCCCCCTCCTCAGGCCGGCTTCCCCAGCCTGGCAGGAAACCTGCCTACCTCCAGGGAAGCAGCCTCTGATGAGGATCTTCCCCAGTCAAGGTCTGCCTTCAAGGGGAAGGCTTCCTTAGGGGCACCTTGAGACCCCTATGCCTTGTGGTTCAGGCCTTCCTCAGGCCCGCTTCCCCAGCCTGGCAGGAAACCTGCCTACCTCCAGGGAAGCAGCCTCTGAGGAGGATCTTCCCAAGTCAAGGCTGCCTTCAAGGGAAGGCTTCCTTAGGGCACCCTGGGACCCCTATGCCTTGTGGTTCAGGCCCTCCTCAGGCCCGCTTCCCCCAGCCTGGCAGGAAACCTGCCTACCTCCAGGGAAGCAGCCTCTGAGGAGGATCTTCCCCACTCAAGGCTGCCTTCAAGGGAAGGCTTCCTTAGGGCACCTTGGAACCCCTCTGCCTTGTGGTTCAGGTCCTCCTCAGGCCCGCTTCCCCAGCCTGGCAGGAAACCTGCCTACCCCCAGGAAAGCAGCCTCTGAGGAGGATCTTCCCCACTCAAGGCTTGCCTTCAAGGGAAGGCTTCCTTAGGGCACCTTGGGACCCCCTATGCCTTGTGGTTCAGGCCCTCCTCAGGCCCCGCTTCCCCAGCCTGGCAGGAAACCTGCCTATTTCCAGGGAAGCAGCCTCTGAGGAGGATCTTCCCCACTCAAGGCTGTCTTCAAGGGAAGGCTTCCTTAGGGCACCTTGGGACGCCTCAGCCTTGTGGTTCAGGCCCGCTTCCCCAGCCTGGCAGGAAACCTGCCTACCTCCAGGGAAGCAGCCTCTGAGGAGGATCTTCCCCCCACTCAAGGCTGCCTTCAAGGGAAGGCTTCCTTAGGGCACCTTGGGGACCCCTCAGCCTTGTGGTTCAGGCCCCTCCCTCAGGCCCCGCTTCCCCCAGCCTGGCAGGAAAACCTTCCTACCTCCAGGGAAGCAGCCTCTGAGGAGGATCTTCCCCACTCAAGGCTGCCTTCAAGGGAAGGCTTCCTTAGGGCATCTTGGAACCCCTATGGCCTTGTGGTTCAGACCCTCCTCAGGCCCGCTTCCCCAGCCTGGCAGGAAACCTGCCTATTTCCAGGGAAGCAGCCTCTGAGGAGGATCTTCCCCACTCAAGGCTGTCTTCAAGGGAAGGCTTCCTTAGGGCACCTTGGGACGCCCTCAGCCTTGTGGTTCAGGCCCCGCTTCCCCAGCCTGGCAGGAAACCTGCCTACCTCCAGGGAAGCAGCCTCTGAGGAGGATCTTCCCCACTCAAGGCTGCCTTCAAGGGAAGGCTTCCTTAGGGCATCTTGGAACCCCTATGCCTTGTGGTTCAGACCCCTCCTCAGGCCCGCTTCCCCAGCCTGGCAGGAAACCTGCCTACCTCCAGGGAAGCAGCCTCTGAGGAGGATCTTCCCCACTCAAGGTTGCCTTCAAGGGAAGGCTTCCTTAGGGCACCTTGGGGGCCCCTCAGCCTTGTGGTTCAGGCCCTCCTCAGGCCCCGCTTCTCCAGCCTGGCAGGAAACCTGCCTACCTCCAGGAAAGCAGCCTCTGAGGAGGAACTTCCCCAGTCAAGGGTGCCTTCAAGGGAAGGCATCCTTAGGGCGCCTTCGGGCCCCTCTGCCTTGTGGTTCAGACCCTCCTTATCCCTACTTTTCGAATATGGCACCAAACCTCCGAAGGCTTCGGAGACTCGAAGGATTTCGGAGCTTGCTTCTGGAGACTCTGAAGTTGGAGTTCCACTGAGCTCTAGCGCTGGGGGCATCAGCGAATGGCTCTTCTTCTCTCTCGCCTTTCCACCAGGAGCTGAGACCGAAGGATTCTGAAGCACTTTCAAGGAAGACTCCGAAGGTTTTAGGCCATTTCAGCATCGCTGCAACCACTTCTTTGCTTTCCTTTCCTGATATACATGGCGTCTCTCTCGTGCCTCCAGGAGCTGGTGACTGACTCAAGGAAGGATTCGAAGACGGCGAAAAGTCCTCTTGATTCCTGTGAGACTTCACCGATCTGTTCATCCAGATGGTAGTTCTGGCATTACGAATCTCCTCTCTCTCTCTCTCTCTCTCTCTCTCTCTCTCTCTCTCTGCTTTCTTCTCGTGAAAGTCCTCGAAAGTCTCTATTCCAGGGTCCTCCTCTCCTCCTGATTCCTGTCCGTGCTCTCTCTCTCTCTCTCTCTCTCGCTTTCTCTCTCTCTCTCTCTCTCTCTTTCTCTCTCTCTCTCTGCTTTCTTCTCGTGAAAGTCCTCGAAAGTCTCTATTCCAGGGTCCTCCTCTCCTCCTGATTCCTGTCCGTGCTTATCTTGAGTGCAGAACTTAGTCCCAAACGTGACAGTATTAAAAACATTCCCGCTTTATAAATCGCCTAAGGCTGGAACGTCGTCGACTCCATTCTGCTCCTCCGCCATGTAGTCCATATTTCCATGAGCATAAAATTGTTCACTGAATTCATCTGTATAAATCTTCGCCTTGTTTTTAATCAGATTTTGTTTTTGGAAACTTTGAAATTTACATTTTTTCTGAGCCATGGCAGCGTTGGGCGCATGCGCCAATGATTTTTCTCTCTCGTCCTTCCAGGAGCTGGAAAATTTTTGAAACTTTTAGATCATTCCAGCATCGTCTTTGAAAGTCAAATATAATTAAATTTTCATTTATCGTAGACAAAAATCAAACAGCAGTTTTAATGACGTTTTCCTAAATCATTATTGGCCCAGGTTGAATACATTTAAAAAACAAAGCACATGATTGTATATTATCAAGAGGAAGGAATAATTAAAAGATATCGATAAATATGAAATATTACTTCTTTCAAATAAACTCCTTAATATTCTTTGGAAGCTTCAATTTCAAGTCAGTGGCCCCTTTAGTGGGCTTCTTGTTCCATATGAATAGGGTTCTTCATCTTCTGAATAATAATAATAATAATAATAATAATAATAATAATAATAATAATAATAATAATAATAATACCGTTATGGAGTATCACCTAATATATGGGGAGACGTCTCTTAGACTCCCTCCTATTGAAGGTGTCTATATCAGGTGTTAATTGTTTATAGATCACTTTCAATAGAGATGACTCACTTTCTGTGGTCATGCTTCTTGATTTGGGAGGCATCGCAGTCGTGGTCACTTCGCTACAAAAATGTGGTCTGTGGATCTGTGTGTCTTCTGAACAGTCACCCATAGGAAGGGGGTGGCCTCTCTCTCTCTCTCTCTCTCAAAATTTCTTACATTTTTTGTGATAATTGTGGAGAAAAATTCTGGCTCTTTGCCTCGTTGATATTATTATTATTATTATTATTATTATTATTATTATTATTATTATTATTATTATTATTATTATTATTATTATTCACATGTGTTTGTCATTATTTTTCCATGATATCATTTAACATATAGATTCAACGACACCAATAATGTTTCTTGCTGTTCAATAAAAAGTCAGAGATAGATAGTAGATAGATAGAATATGTAATGAGTATTTCACGAATGGGTGACTCTCCCTTTCTCTCCGCAACCATATCCTACCAGAATGTATCTTAGTAACGCAACAGCTGGGTCAGCTTACCAAAACTACAGTAATCACCTGAAGAATCACCAGAAGGATTCTCTGAATCTTGTACAGCACTGCCCAAGGGACGGTGGCAAACGTTCAAATATAACATTCCTTTCATTCCCCTCTTTACATTCTACATCAATAGATGTTACATCAGTACAAATGTCTTTCCACAGACTTCCACAAACGTCTCAGAACTCTTGGCAAGTTACGTCATCATAACTCTGTTCTACAATAATTTCATTCTCTCTCTCTCTCTCTCTCTCTCTCTCTCTCTCTCTCTCTCTCTCTCTCTCTCTCTCTCTCTCTCTCTGGTCCTCAGTTCACATATGAATATCCCATTAATATAGTATAATTTTACAGTGTTATTTTGATGTTTATTGTTGTTCATTATGATAGCCCCCTGAGAATGAGTTCATGAAATTAAATGATTGCAGGTCATTCTCATGTCCTATTTTGTGGGTTAATCAAATGGGTACAAATATAGCAATTGCTTATAGTCTTGAATCAGTTTTATATATAGGAAACTAAACTGTATAGGTCATGTGATTATAGGGGTTAATAATAATGTGTTCAAAGGCTAAATATTTCGTTTCTTTTTGAGTTCATTTTCATTCCTCTAATCTTAAGAGGCGATTAGTGGGAATTTTCATTTCATTATATCTAGAAATTGTATCAAAATAATGAATGAAATCGGATTTCCGTTTCGTCTTCAATCCTCCGTATACTCTGAGGCGGCCACGTGGTCACCATGCGGTCCTTTTCCACCAAAAAATTGGAGGAATTTTGACTATAAGCAAGTCATGACCGTCATCTATTGGCCACCGAAGAAAGTCAGAGCAAATATACCAACTGCATCTTCCAAGATGGGCGTGAAAGCTGGCTAGGTTATCTTTATTGCAAGCTTTCCCTTATTATTCAAGATGTTAACTGCTTTGAGATAACAAAACACAACATCAGCTGAAAATAAATAATTCATAAAAAGGAAAAATGACACTAAAATTATCACCCACAGCGAAAATGACGTGGTTCGTCATAGGCGACATGAAGAAGAAGATCCAGGCATACCAACGTGGTAAGATTTAACACGGCATTTCAGACAAGAACACTGCAGCGCTGAACATAAAATAATAGAATAAAAAGTTCTTTATTGCAAATTCATATTTCTGAATTTACTACAGACTACTTTAGATAATAAGCTGCCTTTAATTCATCAACTTTAAAGGCTGTATAGATTGGCAGTTCCGACAACCCTTCTGTCACTGTTCTTAGACATAAAGGTCCCGCCTTGTTTGAACAATTGCACGCAGGAAACAAGTTAATTAATTTTTTATTATTTTGATGGGAAGCCTACGAAAATAAATATACATAAAATGAATAACTTACTTTTATTTACTGAGAAATACCGTTCATTAGGTTGACACCATTTAGAGGATTAAGTCATAACTGCTTTGATAATGGGAGCCTAATGGTAGAAATCAGCAATATTCTATAAATTCGAATGCAATGTATATTCTTCACTGGCGGGCCAATTAACTGTTTTATCCAGTGCAAGGGCAAGATCAGTTTGGCCTACGAAAAAATCCTTAGGCTATAGCTTTGCTTTGTGACAAGTCTTGGTTTGATTGCAACATTGCAGTATTGAAAGGAAACTGCGGTCTGTTGCGATTTCGTAGGCATATTAATTATCCTGTCTGAAGGAAAAGTTGGTTTGCTCGACGATAAATCCTTAGTCTATATTTGTGCCATTTTTGCGAATTTTGCCTGGCTTGCAACATTTCCGCATTACAAGGGTATTGCAATATATAGGAATTTCTGCTGCATATTCATGATTAGAAGGTCAATATATTGCACTTTATCAAGCTTGAAGCAAAAGTTACTTTGCTAAGAGAAAAAGTCCCGAGGCTATATATAGCCTTGCCATTTCGGCGAATTTTCCCTTGCTGGAAAAATTCCTTCTTGCAGGGACACTGCAATGCATTGCAACTTTCCATGCATAGGAGAACATTAGACTGCATTTTGTTCCAAAAAGGAATAACTGGTTTGCTCCCAGAAAACGTCATATTAAGGTTGCTACTTCGGATTTCTTTTACTGCTTGCAAGGATATTGAAACATATTGCAAACTTCCATGCATATTCGTCATTAGAAGAACATCATTTGTATTTGATCCAGTTTGAAGGAAAAGTCGTTGTGGCCCCTAAAAAACTGCAAAGGGCTACAGCTTTGGTACTTTGATGAGTTTTGCCGAACCTCCTGCAACATTGCAATAATGCAAGAAAGTTGCAATATACTACAATTTCTGCATAACACACCGATCATCGCTTTGCCTGTCTTTAGTCTGAAGCAAAGGCTGGGTCGTTCCCCAAAAACACCCTCATTGTCTTGCTAGTTTTAATGTTGTGAGTTTCTTTGCAACCTTCCCGTATTGCAAAGAAATTGTGATTTTGAGTGCATATTTGTCATCAGAGTCCCAGTAGACTGCCTTTTATTCAGTTTGAAACTTCAAAAGTCGGTTTTTAACTCCAAAATCCAATGAACTACATTCTATCCAAAATCAAGTAAAATTTGTTTGGTCCTTTAAAAAAACCTAAGGTTGTAGCCCTGATATTTTCATTAACTTCGCTTTGCTTGCAACACTGCAGGATTACAAACTCATTATAATAAAAGCGAATTATGCATGCGTGCAAGCCATTGAAGACCCAGTAATTGCATTTTATCCAGTTTCAAAGTAAAGATGGTTTGCTCCCAGAAAAAAATCCTTGCTTTCAACATTGCCTGTTGCTAGCTAATTGCAAAACATTGTAATTTCGAAAGCATTCACCATTAGAAGACAAAAAACATCCAGTTAGAAGAGAAGATTGTTTTTCTGTTTTATACTGAAGTTGCAATAATTGCAACAATACCTCATTACCCCTAATATCATCATATTTCACATTGCGCCTCCATCTGCAACATTGCAGTGAGGGCGGATGTTTGCTGTTCTTTATAAGAGCCTTCTGGGATGGGGGTTCTTCCATCAAATAATTGCATGGTATCTTTAGGCCCTTCTTTGGCAAGGCAACGATGCTGGTATACATATCGGAGTTATTCTTTTGTCTTGATTCAGTTTCATCTAAATGAAACTAAACTGTAATGATCATGTGATTACAGGAAGTTGCCATGTGTTCAAAGGCTATATTACGTTTCAGTATGAGTTCAGTTTCAGCCTCCCAACTAAACCAACGAAAATTGGGAATTTTTCACTAATTATGCTGTGAAATGGTATCAAAATCATCTATTAATGAAATTGTACTTTAATTATGTCTTCAATTCTCCGTACACTCTAAGGAGGCCACGTGGTCCCCATGCGGTCCTTCCTCCACCAAAAATGTACAGTAATTTTGACTATAAGCAAGTCGTGAACGCCACCTATTGGCCACCGAAGAAAATCAGCGCAAGTGGACCACTGCATTTTCTCAGATGGGAGAGGAAACCAGTTAGATTATTCTTATTCTCATCTTTTTCTCATAATCTAAAATGATGAGTCTTTAGGGATAAGCAAATTCACCTTCAGCTGGAAATGAGGATTTCACGTAAAGGAAAAATGACCCAAAATTCGACGTCAGGGAAGACGATGAAAACCCACTTGCCTACAGTCCTCCCCCAGAGCGAAAATGCCGCCGCCCGTCATAGACGATATGAAGACCCAGGCATGCCAACAACACGAAATTTAACATTGTATTTTGGACAAGAACACTGCAGTTCTGAGCAAAAAACAATCGAGTCAAAAGTGATTGACTTAACTTCGGGTTTCTGAACTTCCTACAGACTGTGTGAAATACCAGACTGCCTTTAATTCATCTGCTTTAAAGGCTCAATATAGATTGGCAGTTCCGACAACCCTTCTGGTGACGTGCGTTGGCATGAAGAAGGTCCTTCCTTCCTGCCTGTCTCACTCTGACCAAAGCACACTCAGGAAACAAATACACCTTTTAACGATTTTTGTTTAGGATATTCTTCGAAAATAAGCATGCTCTATATCATTCAAGATTAACAAACTATATTTAAAATGTATGAGATATATTATTGATATTCATCATGAACAGATCGAGTACAGATGCCTCCTTAATTCAACTGCAGAAATCGATGTGCAAAGGAATCTTCATTTTATGAAACCAAATTATCTGAAAAATTTTGGGCGATGTTTAAGGTGGGAAGGACCATTGTGGTCAATGAACGGATCAAGTATAGTAATGATGACTGAAACATGTTGGAATAATACATTTTTTCCCAAGCAAATGACATTAAAATATAAACATTTCCAGCTTCAAAATACCTATAACTTAACTTTAATTTCATTATCAGAAAGAGTTGACTGACAATATTGAAGGCAAACTTTCTTTTTATTCTTCCTGATTACTGAGAATTACCGTTCATTAGTTTGACACTATTTGACTAGAGGATTGAGGCAAAGCTGCCTTAAGGGATTGTGGGAGCCTTACGCCCTAAAGCAGTAGTATTATGCAACTTCGAATGCAATGTATAGTCGTCAATGGCGGGCCATTTGGCTTACGAACAAATCCTTAGGCTATAGCTTTGCTTTCTGACGAATCTTGGTTTGATTACAACATTGCCATATTGCAAGGACATTGCAATATATAGGAATTTCTGTTGCATATTCGTGATTAGAAGTCAATATATTGCATTTTGTCAAGCTTGAAGCAAAAGTTTCTTTGCTAAGAGAAAAGGTCCCGAGGCTATATATAGCCTTGCCATTTTGGTGAATTTTCCCTTGCTGGAAATATTCCTTATTGCAAGGAAATTGCAATATATTGCAACTTTCCATGCACAGATAATATTAGACTACATTTTGTTAAAAAAATGAATAGTTGGCTTGCTCCCAGAAGACATCATGATAAGGCTGCTACTTTGCATTTTTTATTGCTTGCAACTTTGCCATATTGCAAGGATATTGAAACATATTGCAAACTTCCGTGCATACTCGTCATTAGAAGAACACTCATTTGTACTTTATCAACTTTGAAGGAAAAGTCGTTGTGGCCCCTCAAAAATTGGTATCCAGTTTGAAGGAGAAATCATTTTGGCCCAGGCAGGCCAACAAAATGAAATGCATCATATCGTATTTTGGACAAGAACCCTGCAGTTCTGAGCATAGAATGATATCATCATTGTAAATTTATTACTAAACCAGATTTCTGACCTGACTGCAATTGACTTCAGGTAAGAAAGAACTCTCTGGAATTCATTGACTTTAAAAAGCATCTAATATAGATTGGCAGTTCCGACAACCCTCCCTCCCTCCGGCCCCTCTTCTTGAAGGTCAAAGTGTCAGGCCAAATATCTACGGGAAACAATTGCGTCGCCTCTTTTTAGATTTCGGCGGGAAATAATAATAATAATAATAATAATAATAATAATAATAATAATAATAATAATAATAAAGGACTGAAGTGAATTCCCTTCAGTGAATTATCTGCCCTGTCTTGAGATTTCATGTAATCACGTTAGTCAGTGGAACTCCCCGCCCGCCCCCCCCCCACTGTGTATTTGGTGTTTCTCTCTCTCTCTCTCTCTCTCATACATAACGTGGCAGTTTCTCAGTAATACAACTGGTGGGTCAGCCAACCTGACCTCACCCTAACCACGGCCCCCCAGGGGTGGGGTAGTGCCGTCAGTGCACCTCAGTGGGTGCACTGTAGGCATTCCCACAGGTCCTTTGCAGCGTCCCTTCTTCCTCTAGTTGCAACCCCTCCCATCCCTTTTACTGTGCATAGTTTATTTTGTTACTGAGAGGTATTTAAGCATTTATTGCATAAGGCTCTAAAGTCACTGAACAGTTGGAAGTCTAGCTGTCATAAGAGCTGCGTATTCTTCAATCCAAAACACATAATATCATTCCAGGAACTCTGAACTTAAGGATATAATGTTAAGGTCATTTGAAACTGTCTATACGTAGTATAGTGTAATATTAAATTATGTATTGGGTACAGCTTATTCAGTGAGTGAATATAACTTTTCAGTGACTTCTTATATGACTGAAGACTATTGAACAAAGAATGACCAGCACTGGGTTGTATACTCTACATGGTGTGATTCTTCTGTGTCTGTTAACTTTTTAGAATTAATTGATTACACTGACTTTCACTGATCTTCCATTGTTTTGCTTTATATGTCTGTTGGCTTTATAATCTTGATGTAATTAATAGTTGACCTCAATTGTTACGTTAATTTCAATTCCACATTGTTCTGGAGTCAAATTGACTATCAGAGTTACAGGCTGATAGCTCTTACAAGCTGTCTATGCAAGCTGTTTGAAAGGACGGTCAGTAACAACAGAGTGGTCTGGTATTTGGTAACAGAAAATCTTTTATCCAATAGGAAATTTGGCTTCTGAAAAAACAGAAGTATTTTAGATCACTATTATCAATGTTATCTTGAGAGATCCGAAAGGTTTATGCCATCCAGAAACGACTCACTGGAATACTCTTTGAGATTCAGAAAGCTGACCATAGCAATTTGAGGGAGGGTTTTCTAAAGCAGTTGGCTTCTTGGGGCACTTGAGGTATTGTGTATTATTTCATAAGAAAGGATTTTTATCAGATCATTACTTTAAAAAACTTGGCGTAGGATCAGCATTTTCCTTGCCCTGTTTGCAAGCAGAAGGTGTCCCGCAAGGTAGCTTGCTAAGTGTTACTCTATTTGCAATGGCAATCAACTGGGGTCCAGGGGTCATCATTTGCAGATGACTTCGTTCTCTGTTGCAGCTGATCTACTGCTGCAGAAGGATATAAATGACCTCGCCAGTTGGACTGAACAGGCACTGAATGTTCTGAAGGTTGTATCACACTCTGAAGGGGGTGCACACTGAAAAACTCTACTTAGGCTTTTTATATCTGTGTTTAAGCAAGTTTGATTATGCCTGTCAAATTTATCAATCTTCCTGTACAACGAACTTGGAGAAGTTAGATGTGGCTTATAACTTGGGATTACGGATATGTACAGGGGCATACAGCTCTCCCCCTGTGTATGTGGGTTATTGCTGAACTCCCCCACCACTGCCCCTTTCAATCGGCAGGGAGGAATCCAGCTGAAGGCACAGCACCAAATCCTCAGTTCCTAAAAGCAATCGAGGCTATAAGGATGTGAAGACTTCAGGAGATGGGAGCAAGTACTGTAGACCTCGAGAACTGAGGAGACCTCAGAGGTGAGACTTGACAAGAAAATATAGAGATGTCAGTATACTGACGACGCCAACAGCACAGGTTCCATGTCTCCTGTTTAAGCATCAGTTTCGTGAGATGGATATCATCTCGTTGCATTGACTCCATATATAAATGTTGATCCAAAATGTAGATTTTGTCTTGCTGAAAACATAATTCCTTCCTTAGCGACAGATAACAGTCATAAGAGAGAGAGAGAGAGAGAGAGAGAGAGAGAGAGAGAGAGAGAGAGAGAGTGCTACAAGTCCTGATTGTGGACTGAAGTATCTGGCTGGCTATGACCTGGAAGGATTTAAAAGCAGAAATATCTCTGGTTTAAATCAGTAAGGTGTTTCAGCATTAACTTCTGAACTAGCTTAAGAACACGTCTCTGTTGGTAAGGCCGAGTCCAGAGGTCCCTCCATGCCTTTGCCTCAGTTTGTCAATACAGAGATTTGGGTGCGCAAATTTCCAAATGTTTATTAGATATTTTCATGTTTTTAATTAACTGTCGTACCATTAATACGATAAAACCTTTCATACTATCATTTAGGCTAATTGTTTGAGTGCATGTATGTTTATGTATGTTTGTGTTTGTGTGTGTGGATGCATACTAAACGTCTAATGACAGTAGACAAAAGGGATCTGTATCTCCCACTGCCAATGAAGATACATTTAGGAACTGGAAGTCCTGTTGAGAACCTCTGCAGTTTTCAACAACTCACTTTTCCTGCAAGGAAATATTTTTAGATGGTTTCAATATCAACAGCAACAAAATTCGAAGTAAAATTCGCCTGGACACTTCTGAAGTCTCCTTTCAAATACTTTTGTTTTGGTCATAATCCTATGATGGCCACATACGTGGATAAACTGGGAGGTATGTATATATATATATATATATATATATATATATATATATATATATATATATATATATATATATATATATATATATGTGTGTGTGTGTGTGTGTGTGTGTGTGTGTGTGTGTGCATATATACAGTATATATATGTCTTAATACGTGTAAATGTACATGACCATGAACACATAAAGACATACAGAAGCACAATTATTAAATTTAAATATAAAGTAAGTACATTTTGTATGGTTGGGATAGAGCCGGAACTGTTTTCTTAAATGCACTTTTAATTTTCCTTTTCCCCGTTATTCTGTTTCCCCTTTCCACAATTATCCAATTATTTTTCATGAATGTGCTTATATGTGTTCCTAAACTATGCATGTATGTGTGCTACACATCGAGGGAGAATGAATGTTCCCTCAGAAATACCTTCTGAAAATTGATTCTCATTCCACCAGCCGATGGGAGATTGTGTACAAAGACCTTTGCCCAAAAACCCGAAGCTATCGGCCAATGAAAGAGTGCGATAGAAACTTTGTGTATGGTGGAGGTCTCTGATTGGCCAAAACATTTCCTTCCCTGCCAGTGAAAGGCCCACGGTAAGGTGCTTTTATACACGGGTGCTGAAGAATGAAGAAGTGAAGAAAAGGACCTTAGCAAGGACGAGGAGTTTCAAGGAAGTTTTTCTCAGATTCTCAAAGGTTTGGATGACCTTTGCAGATCCTGAAAATCTTATGGGAAGGAGTATTGTGGTCACAGGATTGAGGAGGCTGCAAATGTTCGACAAAATCCTCGTAGCCTGGGAGGTCCCTGGGCCCAATTCCTGTGGTATATATACTATTCAAGACTGACTCTCCAGTTTCATTTTTCTAGAATTCTGAGGCTGTTGGTGGTGGATATGGTTCAGTTCAGGGTCCATGACAGACCTTTCATTGAAAGGGTGGTTGGGTGTCGAAGGGATGAGGGGCTTGGTGCGGACCTCTGGGCAGTGAGCAACCGAATGCTTTCTCCAGTCTCAGGTTATTGAGCAATCAGGAGAGAAACTAGAAGAAAAATATTCCTTACAAATGGGCTCTTAACTCCCCATGGTGTAAACCGCAGTAAGCGCAAGTTAAGATTAAATATTAAAGAACAAAATCGATTTCAAAGAGCTGCGCAAATCTCAAGGTCATAGTTAATTTGGTGTCGAGAAATCTGTCAAAACTGAGTCACTCTGAGGCATCGATGTTTTCCACATCGTGGCGACATTGACGACCAGAGGCTGTGCACTTGCTCAGCTCATGTTTGAGGTAAGAATGTTCAAGTCTCTGCAGAATAATCATCAGGGGTTGACAACAGATCTGACTGTTAGTCAACTGTTGTGGGTCGCATAAACTATCCGTACTACATAAAAACGTGTGGCATTTAGTTAAACACGAGAATGGCTCGATGAGGTCATCCCTACCTCACTGGGGTGAAATCATTCATCTCTCTCTCTCTCTCTCTCTCTCTCTCTCTCTCTCTCTCTCTCTCTCTCTCTCTCTTTATTTGTCTTTGGGGATGTTGCTCAGTTCCCTCTCGAGACGCATAGAGAGAGAGAGAGAGAGAGAGAGAGAGAGAGAGAGAGAGAGAGAGAGAGAGAGAGAGAGAGAGAGAGAGAGAGAATGATTAAAATCTGGCCATTTAACCTCTCAGATTCAGCACTCGGTATCAATCGAAAAAAAAAATTTGGTTTTGGGGTGAAGCTGCGAGCCCCATGCCTTAATCAACCTTTGCTGCAATACACCAGAAGCACAGTGGACTCTCCTGGAAACGGGCCTAAATGTTACACTCCCGAACTTCTACCGTCAAATTTCGTTTCAGCGCTGGATGACCTCATAGGTCCCAGTGCTTGGCCTTTGGCCTCAATTCTATATTCAGTTCAGTTCAAATGTTACACTCCCATGGGATCAATTGCGGTCCTGCTTCCTTTGTAAAGCGCTTCTTTATAGACTTTCATCAGAAACTTCAAACTGGAAAATTTCAAAGGACGATTTTCGGTTCAGTCAAAATTTCGAACACGGGTTTGAGACAACATTATTTTGTTCTTGTGGGCCTTTAGTGGTTTCAAGTTCATTTCGTCGTCCATATATTGAGAAATCTCAGGCTTTTAACGACCATAAGAAGTCTTGCACCTGCCAACACACAGTAAGTGACAAATGGAGGTGAATGACACTTTTATTTTCGTGTTATCTTTGCCCTGGATGAGGGAAGTCAGTATGTGCATTCAATATTGTTGTACGAAGCCATTTAGCGGGAAAAAGTATATATATATAGTCTACAAGTAAGGAAAGTTTGAAGGGAATGTCCACTGCTTGTGTTGAAGGAATATATGTAATTAACGGTGGTTTTAGCATCAATAATTACGTCAGCTTGTAGTTCATGTACAGTAGGCCTGAGAGAACGAGGGAAAACGAGAGTTTTTTTGTTTGTTAGCGGCAATATTATTCATCGAAATATTATGACTGACTCCAAAACTGTAGCGTACTCTGTCATTTCGTACCTTTAATATTTAGTGAGAATTATATCGTATTGATATCACTTATTTAAAGGGAATATTCTATGACTTAAATATAAATGGAAGTTTAAACTCAACTGCAATACAAGCGGGTCTGCGTCTAGGTAACGCCTTTAGGTTTTTAGCCTTCGAAGATCAATTGAGGAAGTAATTCTCCATCTGGGACGATGTCATTTAATCGACAGAATCTCGTATCTTTGCCACGATTTGAAGTTCCTGTTGTAACTGTTGTTATTAAGGAAGAACTCCCTATATTTCTTGGCAGTTCAGAATGTAAACACCGTGATTGGTGGTGCCTTGTAACCTTTTATGTATAGTTTTTGGTAATGAGCATGCAGGTATATTTTGCAATTATTATTGCAGTTAAAGGTTTACCGGGAAAAATAGTGTGGAATTTTGCGATGGGTGATTAAAAAGGAAGGTCAATTCCTGACGATATGTATATGTAATTTAATGTTTTAAGTATCCTTAGAGCAAGCACGCTGTGATAGCTGTAAATTTTTATTCATCTGGGTAACGGGTAAGTCAGGAATAGGATGATCAGAAAGGTGCTCCCATTTTACAACAACGACCTTCGAAACTGGAAAATGTACGCTCTTTATTATAGTTTCTCTCTCTCTCTCTCTCTTTCTCTCTCTCTCCTCTCTCTCTCTCTCTCTCTCTCTCTCTCAGGGGCCACCACCGGACCGTGGCTAAGAGTTTCATGGGCCGAGGCTGAGGCCACCACCAGGCCATGGCTAAGAGTTTCATGGGCCGAGGCTGAGGCCACCACCGGACCGTGGCTAAGAGTTTCATGGGCCGTGGCTGAGGCCGCCATCGGAACGTGGCTAAGAGTTTCATGGGCCGAGGCTGAGGCCACCACCGGACCGTGGCTAAGAGTTTCATGGGCCGTGGCTGAGGCCGCCATCGGAACGTGGCTAAGAGTTTCATGGGCCGAGGCTGAGGCCACCACCAGGCCGTGGCTAAGAGTTTCATGGGTCGTGGCTTAGGCCACCACCAGGCCGTGGCTAAGAATTCCATGGGCCGTGGCTGAGGCCACCACTGGGCCGTGGCTAAGAGTTTCATGGGCCGAGGCTGAGGCCACCACTGGGCCGTGGCTAAGAGTTTCATGGGCCGAGGCTGAGGCCACCACCAGGCCATGGCTAAGAGTTTCATGGGCCGAGGCTGAGGCCACCACCGGACCGTGGCTAAGAGTTTCATGGGCCGTGGCTGAGGCCGCCATCGGAACGTGGCTAAGAGTTTCATGGGCCGAGGCTGAGGCCACCACCGGACCGTGGCTAAGAGTTTCATGGGTCGTGGCTTAGGCCACCACCGGGCCGTGGCTAAGAATTCCATGGGCCGTGGCTGAGGCCACCACTGGGCCGTGGCTAAGAGTTTCATGGGCCGAGGCTGAGGCCACCACTGGGCCGTGGCTAAGAGTTTCATGGGCCGAGGCTGAGGCCACCACTGGACCGTGACTAAGAATTTCGTGGGCCGAGGCTGAAAGTTTCACCGAGGATTAACAGGAACCGCATCTCTTTTCTTCTAAACTGATATGTCAATGTATTATTATATTATGTATTGAATTACTTGTAAAGAATTACAACCACCATAATACTGCATTACGCCTAAATACTGGTTACAGTTTTGCCTATTAGTTTTGGAGGGGGGGGGAGGCTGGTATAGTCTTACCTTACAAGTCGTAATTTGATTAATTTTTCATCTATCATTTGCGCATTGTGGTTAAGGGAGTCCAAAATATCGAGAATGAAGAGCTGCTCTTTTCAAAAATGTATGTTGCAGTTTCATATCGTGTATTGGCAACATATAAAATGATACCAAACATCTTAGAGCAAAAGACTTCCAAAAGGAAACGATTTCATAGATAGTTCACCCTATGGGTTATTTGTTTGGTGGTGACTTGAACTTGTACCTTTCTTCAGCTCGTCTGCTCTCTCAACCCGACGGCCCCGATCGTCGCCAGCCGTGTTATTTAGTTCGTAACTGACAGTTATTCTCCTTCCACCGAGTGTAAGCATGATTGAGGTTCAATATAAACTTATTAGTACCTATATTAGGTGGAATAAAGTGGTACGTCCTGCCCAGTAAGTGCCAATGCCCTCCTATAGCATAATCATGTTGTATAAAGTGCCATACCAAGATAAGTATTATTAAGGAACTATCTGTCAGAATTCTAGGTTAGCCCAGGGTAGCCTGGACTTAGGCGTGTGATTTGCAGAGGTGTACTGTAGGCATGAATGTGTTCCAGACTTAGGCTAGGTAATCATACTGATGTTAGGTTCCTAATTGTGACACAGAATCATTGGTAATTTATGTCCACTGAAGACTGGAAAAATCCTCTGAAGGTATTGCAAGGTTATTTGCTGGAATCCTCTGCAGTTTTCTTTTGTTTGTTGGGCCAGGAACCTCAGACAAGTAAATGGGGATCAGTCGGTACTGTTTTATGCAGTTTGACAGTTTTAGATTAGGCAACTTTACTGATGTTAGGTTCCTAATCGTGACACAGAATCATTGGTAATTTATGTGCACCGAAGACCGGAAAATCCTCTGAAGTTATTGTGAGGTTAATTGCTGGAATCCTCTGCAGTTCTGACAATTTTGTTTATCCAAGAACCCCAGATAAGTAAGAGGGCGTAGCAGTCTAACAGTTCTGTGCAATTCTGATACATTTTGCGCAGGAAAAGCATCAAACTTTATTATTTTATCAGTACTGAAGAAGCCTATGCGGACAGAAGGAGTTTAAGGTTCTTGGCTATGGAGTTGGTAGGGAGGGAAAGTGTTTTAAATTACATCACTTGTGTATAAACCATGAGCCGTAATGGTATGTCCGAAGAAGATAAAAACCATAAAGTGGTTGTTCAGACGTAGAATTGTCCAGGCATAACGCGGTCTCATTACAGTAGTTGAGATATTAATACCGGGGTATTTTGTAGTGGCAGTCAGTCATATTGGTGAAATACACAATTATGCTGCCGACATAAGTCTTGAACACTTTGTGATGGAAAGTTAATTGCTTGCAGGAGTTCTTTGAAATATTCAGTTGTGTGATTGGCAGCAGGGCTTCGTTCAAGTGGCAATTTATGGCCTTCATTAATTAATACTCTCTTGCTTGGCAGGGATTCTAACCTGCTTCGTGCACTGTTGTAGTTTTTCCATTGCACGGACTTTCATGACCATTAGTGCACGAGACTGGCATCTCTCTCTCTCTCTCTCTCTCTCTCTCTCTCTGTCTCAGGGGCTTTTAGCCTGTTGTGGGATAACCAGAGGTTGTTATAATTCCAACGTTAAATTCTCTCTCTCTCTCTCTCTCTCTCTCTCTCTCCCTCTCTCTCTCTCTCTCTCTCTCTAAGGGGCTTTTAGTATGTTGTTGGATAACCAGAGTGGTTATGATTTCAACGTTTTTAACTGATATATATATATATATATATATATATATATATATATATATATATATATATATATGAATGAATATTTTCATCCCATCCCTCTTGGGAAATAATTTGATTTTACGTGTAATCCTTAATGCAAGCACATTGTATGTGTATTTACTATTGAGCATTTCAGGGGTTTTTGTGTTTGTTGTAGGGGTTGACATGATTTTTTATTATTTAATTAATAATAAGGATTCTGTTATTTGTAGGGTAACATAGTACAGCCTCGCCTTGGCTTACCAGTCAGGACAAGTGGAAAGGACTCCACTTGCGAGAAGACTGTCAAAATAATGTAAGTGTCCCTCTTGTTTTTATTTGGTCAAAATAACGTTAGTGCCACTCGTATCATTTTTATTTGGTCAAAATAACGTTAGTGCCACTCGTATCATTTTTATTTGGTCAAAATAACTTTAGTGTCACCCTTGCCATTTTTATTTGGTCAAAATATCATTAGTGTCACCCTTGCCATTTTTATTTGGTCAAAATATCATTAGTGTCACCCTTGCTATTTTTATTTGGTCAAAATATCATTAGTGTCACCCTTGCCATTTTTATTTGGTCAAAATATCATTAGTGTCACCCTTGCCATTTTTATTTGGTCAAAAAAACGTTATTGTCACCCTTATCATTGTTATTTGGTCAAAATAACGCTAGTGCCACTCTTATTTTTAAATGTTTCCCCATAATTTTCTGACATATCTGGGTTTTACGTTTGCCACTGTGATAAACCAATTTCGCGTTTATTATGTTGCTCTTAATTGTG
>JANJGK010005585.1:20000-44785 GCA_039081455.1 Macrobrachium rosenbergii | reverse complement strand
TATTTATCACATCACCGTGATTCATATACAATCAGAAAGCTACAAACGTCCTTTAATATCCAATTCACTCTACCTCGGAAGTAATATATTTTCATATATGTTACCGAAGGGGAATTTTTAGTTGATAATAAGTCCACCGTCCCGTGGGGTCGAACCAGCGATGGACGAGGAATCAGGACTACAGTGACACACTAACCAGTCGGCCACAAGAGAGGGTATAAGTGAATACCATCTCCCATTAACCCACCCGTCGAACTCAGGTGTTTTGCGTTTGGAGACGATATCCACCCACCTCTGCCATGTTGACCGTGTAGTGCGTTTGTCGCACGTAGCCATATTATGACTATTTATCACATCACCGTGATTCATATACAATCAGAAAGCTACAAACGTCCTTTAATATCCAATTCACTCTACCTCGGAAGTAATATATTTTCGTATATGTTACCGAAGGGGAATTTTTAGTTGATAATAAGTCCACCGTCCCGTGGGGTCGAACCAGCGACGGACGAGGAATCAGGACTACAGTGACACACTAACCAGTCGGCCACAAGAGAGGGTATAAGTGAATACCATCTCCCATCAACCCACCCGTCGAACTCAGGTGTTTTGCGTTTGGAGACGATATCCACCCACCTCTGCCATGTTGACCGTGTAGTGCGTTTGTCGCACGTAGCCATATTATGACTATTTATCACATCACCGTGATTCATATACAATCAGAAAGCTACAAACGTCCTTTAATATCCAATTCACTCTACCTCGGAAGTAATATATTTTCATATATGTTACCGAAGGGGAATTTTTAGTTGATAATAAGTCCACCGTCCCGTGGGGTCGAACCAGCGACGGACGAGGAATCAGGACTACAGTGGCACACTAACCAGTCGGCCACAAGAGAGGGTATAAGTGAATCCCATCTCCCATCAACCCACCCGTCGAACTCAGGTGTTTTGCGTTTGGAGACGATATCCACCCACCTCTGCCATGTTGACCGTGTAGTGCGTTTGTCGCACATAGCCATATTATGACTATTTATCACATCACCGTGATTCATATACAATCAGAAAGCTACAAACGTCCTTTAATATCCAATTCACTCTACCTCGGAAGTAATATATTTTCATATATGACTTGGTACAGTATATATGACTTGGTAAGTGTCTACTTTCTGTGTACCTTAAGTTTTACATTTTACCCATCCTTCATGACTAATACATCCAGCAATGGAATTTCTCTCTTTCTCTTCTTTTCATATGAACTTGCTGTGTTCATTTAGTGTACTTGTGTTTTCAACAGGACCCACTCAGACTGGTCTGTCAGACAAGGGAGTGAAGATGAATCAGCCTAGTCGACCGCATCAAGGGAGCCCTGACCCATGATTGACAGATTGCAAAACACGCACACTTAGATAAAGAGTGCTGTTGGATATATATGTAGGCTTCTTGAGGACCAATTTCTTTTCTTTTACTGAATGTCTCAGGTATTCTGAGTCATCTGGATTACAATTTACGTCAAGACATTGTTTAAAGGAAGGGAAATTAGTTCTTCTCATCCTCGCTATCGATAGAAAAATGAACTTACAGTTGTGACAGATGAGGCTGTATCTCTTAACAGAATAACTGACACTGATAAATAATGAGGTTACTGGTAGACTACTACTAAAATAAAATGAATGCAAAAATGAAACAATTAACACAAAGACGGAAAAAGGATGGTCAAATGTTCGGTTGTATCGACTACCATAGCCAGTAGGGGGTCCTGACTGCAATGAGCCCCTCTGACCATAATTGTCCCCTGGCCGACCCTTTCTTTGTGGGTCCTGGTATTCACGTTATACACACACACACACACACACACACACACATATATATATATATATATATATATATATATATATATATATATATATATATATATATATATATATATATATATATATATATATATATATATATATATATATATATATATATATATATATATATATATATATATATATATATATATATATATATATATATATATATATATATATATATATATATATATATATATATATATATATATATATATATATATGTATGTATGTGTGTGCGTATATGTGTATATATATATATATATATATATATATATATATATATATATATATATATATATATATATATATATATATATATATATATATACATTTGTGTGTAAAGGTATGCATATAAGCACAGTAGTCACCTTGCAGTAAACGATTGAATTAACGAGTTTAGAGAAGCATTCTGGTGAAAGCATTCATTCTGAACTCGGCTATTGCCTCGCATTTCAAGGGGTCAGTTCTCTTAAGAATTTTGAATTTGTTCCAGAAGTTTTTGAAAAACACTCAAGTTGAGAATGGATGTAAAATCAACGAATTCTTCCATTTTCAATGGCATTCATGCCTGACCATATCTTAATTTGATGTCAATATGGAAATCTCAGCTGTGAGGATCATGCTTTCTTTTTATTTTCTCCCATTTGGCACATTCAATGAGGGAAAGGTTTTTAAGAAAGCGCAAAGAGATGGCCATCTCGAGTTGACAAATTTAGAAAACTCATATAACTGTTCCTAAGGAATGTAGGCTCCGGCCCGTAGGGGGTGAGTGCCTACTGTACTGTAGGCATTGCTTAAGGTTCTTTGCAGCGTTCCTCCCCTCCCTTCCATGGCCCCTAGCTGCTGCTGCTGCTGCTGCAACCCCTTTCGTTCCTTTTGCTGTACCTCCGTTCATATCCTCTTTCCTCCACCTTACTGTCCTTAACACTCTCCTCCTAACAACTGATTCATTGTGCTTCCTCTTCAACTGCTAAAGGTTTTCCCCATTTCTGTTACTTACTTAACCTTTCAAACCTCTTCACTGTCAATTTCCCTTTCATCGCTGAATGACCTCCTTCCCAGCGCCTGGCCTTGGTCAAGAATTCTACATTCCATTCCTATATGTTCCCTATTTTCAGCACTATGAGAATTAATGACTTGGCCTGCGTTCCCACAATAAACAAAAGAGAGTTGGATTCGAGAGAAGGCTTCTTCTCAAGGGCGAAGAGTCAGTCAAACCGGAAAAGACTGAAAGGTTTGGTGGGTCAACTCACAGTTTTGTCTTCTTCAGTTGCAGTGATGTCCTTCACTGGACGCTTGCTTTACTTACTTGTCGTCTGAAATACAATAAATAAATAAATAAATAAATAAATAAATAAAAATTAGTGTCACCTGGTATTCAGACAGTTACTGTCTCAAGCTAAATGGATATGAAATTAAGGGTGTAAATTATATGCAATAGATGACAGAATTCAGTAGTGTTCGTTTATGAAACTAAAAAAATACTATCATTATTATTGCTCAGAAGATGAAGCCTATTCATATGGAACAAGCCCACTACAGGGGCCACTGAACCGAAATCCAAGCTTCCAAAGAATATTACTGAGGTGTTCACTGGAAAGAAGTATGAGGAGGTAAGGGGAAATACAGAAAGAAGAGATCTCGATTGTTAAAAAAGAAAAGGAAAGAAATATAAATTAATAAATAGATAAAAACGTATTAAAGTGCAAGGAGAATAGTATTAGGTAATAATGTATGCATATGAAAGTGCGACAAAGACAGAGGAGAAGAAACTGGACGTAGCAGAGATGAGAATGTCAAGAAAGAAAGAGAGATGGATGTCTGGCGCAGTGAGGGACGATCATAAGGTTAGCAATGAGTAGGTCTACAAAGGTGGTTGCAATATCAGAGGAAGTGCGGGAGGGAGGGAGGGGACAGGCAGAGATGGCAGGCACCGTGTACACCTCTCACTGAGAAGGGAGGGAGGGAGGGAGGGAGGGAGACCGTACTGGAAGGCATAAATGCTAGGGAGATGGAGGTGCAGGGTAGAAGGAGAGGTCGAGCAGGAGGAGGAACACCAAGAAAGAGATGGAGAGGTAGAAGAAGGAAGAGGCTCATCCCAAACAGCAACCCCATGCAGAAACGGGACTAAGAAGAAGAAGAAGAAGAGGTGAAAGCTTTGTCTTTTCTCTTTACTGAATGAGTAACCTTCATTCAGATATACATTATATCAAGACACTAATGTGAGAATGTGGTGCCGAAGAAACCTTATTCAGTGCCACATTCCATTTCTCAAGCTTTTATTTCTTCTCTTCTTTCTTTCCTGACATTTTCACAACAACAATTGTGTTCAGAATCTCAGCTAAGAAATGTGCCGAAAATTTCCTCTCAGAAAAAACCCGACACTACATCCCATGACATTTCCAAACTGTGCAAATTTACAAGATGTTCACATTTCTTTCATAATAGGTCAATGAATGAAGCGTCTGTGAAAAAATCTTCTGCTTAAAAGCAATGCTTTCAAGATTTCGACAGAGAGAGAGAGAGAGAGAGAGAGAGAGAGAGAGAGAGAGAGAGAGAGAGAGCCATGAAGAGCTAATTTACTCTATCCACTATATTTTATTCTAGTCTTTGAAGTCTAAAGCAAAGGAGATTTACCTTTAATGTTTCACCCCATTAAAGTTCAATTGAGTTGATGGAAAATTTGGAAAGAGAAAATGAATTGTCGATGATTTGTCAACAATTTATTTTCCCCTTCGAAGTTTTCCATCGACTCATTTGAACTTTAACGGGGAGAAACATTAAAGGTCAATTTCCTTTGCCTTCTTAATCTACAAAGACAAGAATAAAGCAGAGTTCACTGAGAAAAATAGCTCTTCAAGTCTCTCTCCCCCTCTCTCTCTCTCTCTCTCTCTCTCTCTCTCTCTCTCTGTCTCTCTCTCTCTCTCTGTCAAAACCTTCAAAGTATTAATTTTAAGCTTAAGACTGCATCACAAGCACTCCGTGTTTTGACCCGTTATAAAACAAACGTAAACATCTTTTAAATTTACACGCTTTAAAATCAGCTCTTATTTGATTTTCCTGGCTACAGAACTGGACGGTATATGAGAAGAAGAATTCTTTACTAAAACTGACAGACAGACAGACAAAAAATACTACCTGACAGACGCAGGCAGAAATTAACAGGGTCGCGAAGACCAGACAAACGCTCGAAATCTCCATCGTTGTGGCGAAAAAGAAGAAGAGACTGACTTGACTGATCCGGTTGGACTCAGAGGGAGCTTCGGTTCTTGGGTTCTCCGGAGAAGGCGAGGAATCACTCTCGACTGACGACGATGTGCCTCTCCCTGGCTTTTATAGCCCGTGACGGTTGGCTGACCTTCACAATTCAGACGCAATCGTGGCCCTGGTGAAGTCATGTGTGGCGGCTGATGAGCGTTTTAGTTATCGTGAGGGGGGAGGGCGGGGGGGAACTCGCGGCGGCTCACAATAATCATAAGGTTGCTTTATTTGTCAAGTGTACCGTTGCCTTGAAACAATCAACAAACAATCCTATCCTAATCTGAAACGGTTACAGCAAACAGACAATATTATTTTGTGGTATTTTTAAAATCTGTTTTGTCAAAATTTCATACTATTTCATACTAACATACTGTTGAGCTGAAGGCGTATAATAGGTGGCCTTATGCTCATTATCAAATAAGGTAAAGAAAAAACATGAGGAGCTCTGATGCTAATGAATACAAAAGGTGCACGTTCAAGTTTGAAGAAATTAAAATGCTTTCTTGAGTTTTTGAAAAGTCCCAAAAATAAATATTTGCACTCAAAATGTAAGCAACTTGCAAAAATGAATAAGAACTTAATTTTATCTAACTTTTTAAAAATGTTAAGATCAAGGAGTTACCGAATGGAAACAGAAGAACAGTACTGAATCAATTTCAGTCTGTTTCTATAAAACCTTTGAAGAGTATTTCACTCTAATAACTCACTATGGCAGCAGTAACACCAGCCTAAATTACACGAAAAGAAAACTGCTCTGTATTTTAGAATGCCCGCCCCACCCCACCCCCCGGCCCCCGGGGGCTAATTTTCATGACATGATGCTGTCCACTGAGAAAAAAATATATTTGAGAACATTTTCAGAACACTTCGGATACGAATCATTCAGCTGATACATAACCGAGACTTGTCTCATCCCCCCCAACAGAACAATAATATTCTTGAGATGGGTTTTAACTTTCTCAAGAAACAGGCCTTTATAGCAAACATACTGATTGAAAACTTTATTATTATTATTATTTTTATTATTATTATTATTATTATTATTATTATTATTATTATTATTATTATTATTATTATTATTATTATTATTATTATTATTATTATTATTATTATTATTCAGAAGATGAAGAACCCCTATTCATTTGGAACAAGCCCACCAAAGGGGCCACTGACTAGAAATTGAAGCCTCCAAAGAATATTATTGAGGTGTTCATTAGGAAGAAGTAAGAGGAGGAGGCAAAGGGAAATGCAGACAGAGATCTCTTATTTAAAGAGAAGAAATAAATTAATGAATTAATTAATGGATAAAAATGTTTCCCTTTTCCCTGGTCATTGTTTTAAAGAAAGTGGCTCTATTTGTTCCATATTTCTTTCTATTTGTTTTCATATTTTAAAATATTTGAGGTGGAAAGGAGAGTTTACATCTTCAATAGAATCACAGTCATTTCAGATTGGCTGAACCATTTCAGGAGTATAATGGAAATTGTCAGAAAGTTCACCCATCATCAAATTTAAGCAGCCCAATGAACGAACAAGTTTCGAGGTGCCCCCCCCCCCCCAACAAAAAAACAAAAAATACAAAAAGCTCTCAAATAGGATGATGGTGATGAAGATGATGTTATTGGGGAAAGTGTCACAATCCAGAAGTGAGAGACTTCTCGAAACTTGTTCGTTGGCTGAAGAAAATTAAGATTTTATTTACTGACAATTTTCTTTATTGCTTTGAAATTATTCTGTCTATCTGGAACAAGTGTAATTCAGTGAAAGATGCAACACTTTCCATAAAAGAAAAATTAAAAGGAAAAAGAGACACCTGCAATGAGGCATCAAGTATTTTTGTGAGGAATTTTGTCAAAGGACCCCTCAGTCACTCACTCACTCACTCAGTCACTCAATGCACCTGACTCATTTGCCTTCAATAATAATCCATGAATTTCAGATGGGGAAAATTATGTTAAGAAAAGAGAAAGTCACTTTGTTTCCGTTGAACTTTTTTCTCTGCAGAATAGAACAACTTATTCTCCCTAAATACCTGCTTGCTCATGCATATATATATATATATATATATATATATATATATATATATATATATATATATATATATATATATATATATATATATTATATATATATATATATGTGTGTGTGTGTGTGTGTGTGTATTGTATTAGTTCATTCGGAATATATATAAATAAATATATAGTGGTATATATATATATATATATATATATATATATATATATATATATATATATATATATATATATATATATATATATTCTTCTTCTTTATCTTCAGCTTTTCCCATCTTTATATGGGGTCGCTGTTTGTTATTAGTCTTCTCCATCTTCTGCGATCATGCAGCATTACCTCACTCACGTTCTTCTCCTGCATGTCCCTGTTAATTGTGTCTCTCCATCTCATTCTTGGTCTACCTCTCCTTCTTGTTCCAGGCACTTCCATATTCATGGTTCTTTTACATACAGAATCCTCCTCTCTTCTCATAACATGTCCAAACCATTGTAATCGTCTCTGTTGCAGTTTCTTTGATATTTCTGTAACTTTCACCGTCCCTCCTATGAAGTCATTCCTTATCCTGTCTCTTCTTGTCACTCTGCACATCCAACACAGCATTCTCATTTCTGCCACTTCCATCTTTCTCTCTTGTGCTTTCTTCATAGGCCATGTTTCACAACTATACATCAACGCAGGTCTGACAATGCTCTTGTACATTTTTCCCTTCATCTTTACATTAAATCTTTTGTCACATAACACACCTGATGTTTTCCTCCAATTGCACCAAGCTGATTGTATTCTGTGATTCACTTCCTCCTCCATCCCTCCACAATCAGTGACACACGACCCAAGGTACTTAAAGGATGTAGCTCTTTTTACTTCTGCCTGCTCTAAGTTGATGCTTCCCTCTTGGTCTCCTCCATTAATCCACATATATTCCGTTTTTGCTCTGCTTATCTTTAGGCCTCTGTCCTCCAATGCACTTCTCCACAACTCCAATTTCCTGTCTGCTTCTTCCTTACTGGTGGTCACTAGCACTATGTCATCTGCAAAGAGTACACTCCAAGGCACCTGATCTTTCACTCCAGACACTATCACATCCATTACCATATCAAAAATATAGGGACTCATGGCAGAACCTTGGTGGAGTCCCACTTTCACCTCAAACTTGTCTGTTGTTCCTACTGAGCTTCTTACCTGTGTTGTTGCTTCTCTATACATATCATTTACAATCCTCACATATTTTTCTGAGACACCTTTTTCCCTCATGCACCTCCACACTTCTTGCCTAGACACGCGATCATATGCTTTCTCAAGATCTATAAATACAAGATGTAGTTCCTTTCCTTTTTCTCTATATTTTTCCATTACTTGTCGCAATACAAAGATGGCATCTGTTGTCCCTTTTCCTGGCATGAACCCAAACTGTTCGTCACTTATAGATGTTTCAGCCCTTAGCCTTGCCTCTATTATTCTTTCATAGATTTTCATGGTATGTGCCATCAGCTTTATGCCCCGATAGTTGGCACAATCTTGGATGTCCCCTTTTTTCTTTGTAAATGGGGACTAGCAGGCTGTTTCTCCAGGCGTCAGGTATCTTCTCCTGCTGGTAGATCTTATTGAACAAGTCCCACAAGATGTCAATTCCCTCCTCTCCTAAGCACCTCCACACCTCGACTGGTGTTCCATCTGGTCCCACTGCTTTACCTTTCTTCATTTTACTTAGTGCCCGCCTCACTTCTCTCCAACTAATCCTGGGAACTTCTCTTTCATTTGCTACTCCATCCTCAATGATATTCCTGGGGTTTTTTCCATTTAGAAGATTTTCAAAATACTCTCTCCATCTACTTTTAATTTCCTCCTCTTTTGTTAGAACCTTACCATTTCCATCTTTAATGTGTGTGAGGTCTTTTGTTGCTTTGTCTCTAGCTTTGGCTATCCTGTGGATGTTTCTTTGGCCCTCCGGTGTGTCAACATTCTCATACAAATCATTAAAAGCAGCAGCCTTGGCTCTGGCAACTTGTTGTTTTGCAACTTTCTTTGCTTCTTTTGATATTTGCTCATTTTCTTCTGTTTTGTGTTTATCATAGTTCTTTTGGGATTCTTTCTTTTTCTTGATCTTGTCTTGTGTGTCTTTATTCCACCACCAGCTTTCTTTATCTTTTGGGGGACCTTCGCCTGATGTTTTGCCTAAAATTTCCTCCCCATACCTTAGGATCACATTGCTGTTAAACTACCACCAATCATTTACATCATCTTCCAACTTTATTTCTCTCAGAACATTCTCCTTAAACCTAGATCTCAACTCCACATTTTCTGGCTTTTCTAGCTCCCACCATTTGATCTTAGGGTTACTTTTCCTCTTTCCCTTTGTCCCTTTTCAAATTGAAAGGTCCGCAACCACCAGCTTATGTTGTTGGCCCACATTCTCTCCATATATCACTTTACAATCCTTTACTTCCTTAAGGTGTTGTCTCCTACAGAGCAGAAAATCAATTTGACTCTCTCTTCCACCACTTCTATATGTCACATAATCTTTCTTCATAAAGAATGTATTAATTAGTGCCATATCAAATGCCACTGCGAAGTCTATGATGCCTTTGCCTTCTTCGTTCCTCTACCCCATTCCTAGTCCTCCATGGATTCTTGAAATCACTCTTCTATCTGTACCTATATGTCCATTCAAGTCTCCACCCAATACAACTCTCTCTTCCTCTGAGATTGATGTTAATACTTCATCCAACTCCCGCCAAAACATTAACTTCTCTTCCTCATCACATCCAGCTTGCGGGGCATAAGCACTTATCACATTTAGGACTTCTTCTGATAACATTAACTTGACCTTCATTATCCGACTACCACTGCTTTTGACTTCTACCACTTATTCCTTCAGTTCACTGTTTACAATGATGCCTACTCCACATCTACCATTCTCGTCTGCTCCACTGTACAGGAGCTTACATCCTCCTCCTATTTCCTTTGCCTTGTTCCCTCTCCACCTTGTTTCTTGCACACACAAGATGTCAACTCTCCTCGTATTCATCATCTCAGCCACCTCTCTACTCTTTCCTGTCATACTACCCACATTTAGTGTCCCAATTCTAATCATATGGACTTGCTTCTTTAACCACAATCGCCCACACTGTGGTAGCCCTTGCCTATTTATCGGAGGGGTCAGGCGAGGCCCCTGTGCGTCGCTTAACCGGGGTACGCCCTGGCATTCTCTCTGAATCTGGATTAGACTAACCATGGTTCTGGCATTTGGTTTTTACAGTCGGATGCCCTTCTTGTCACTAACCTTCTCTATTTACCCGAGCTTGGGACCGGCACCAAGTTGGGCTGGCTTGCCCCCCCAGTGGCTAGATTATATATATATATATATATATATATATATATATATATATATATATATATATATATATATATATATATATATATATATATATATATATATATATATATATGTTTGTGTGTGTGTGTATATAAATGTATAAATGTGTTTGTTTGTATACGTATGTGTCGGGTAAATCGGAATTATCCGTCCTTCCTACTTCACCACTACTGTAATGTGTGTCAGTCAAAAGGACATTCTGATCAGAGTGGCTGAGTTGAATCAAAACACAGGAACACATGAATAGCAAAAGGAGGACAGAAAGGGGGCGCAATGCATTGCAGACCGATGGAACACCTCTGAGAGTGACCTACCTTGCTCCCGGGCATTTTCAGCAGGGTGACAGTGGCTTCATGTCAATCGATTCTAACAAAAGAAACGCGAAGGATTATGTACGACAAAAATTCAGTGAGAAGGTTGACACATTCAGTGGAAAATCTGGAAATCGGTGAGAAATTTCCTCATTTTCAATGTTAATTTTCATAATCTTTTTCAGTATCGTTTATGGAAGAGCGTCAGGGATCCAGTAAATAATGCTTATTGTTCAGAGCTCTTGAAAAACAAAGCTGACAAATAAGTGTTAGGAACAATCGTTTGCCGATTGTTCCCTTGGTGCTTTGTTGCCTCCTTACCTTCAAGTTTTTCTTTGTGTGGGCAAGTTGATGTCTGTCGCGTTGTCTCTGACAGAGTTAGTCAGGGTCGTAACAGCAACCAGTCAGGTTCGTAGCAGCAACGAGTCAGGCTGAGGGCAGCAGCAACGAGTCAGTTGGGGTGGCAGCAGCAGGTATTCGTACCTGAGAGTCAGGTCTCGGCAGGAGAGCATTGGAGAGCATTTTTCGCCGTGATGGTTCTTGTCTCTAATCTGTCATGGGCGCCCGGTATTGGAGGAGGACGTCAGCACTGTTTCTTGAAGGATGAGATGGTTTCCGTATCGGCTCTGTCATGGTCGTCGATTTTGGAGGAAGACGTCAGTACGTTTCTTGAAGGACGAGATGGTTGCCGTATCAGCTCTGTCATGGTCGTCGGTTTTGGAGGAGGACGTCAGTACGCTTCTTGAAGGGCGAGATGGTTGCCGTATCGGCTCTGTCATGGTCGTCGGTTTTGGAGGAGGACGTCAGTACGTTTCTTGAAGGACGAGATGGTTGCCGTATCGGCTCTGTCATGGTCGTCGGTTTTGGAGGAGGACGTCAGTACGTTTCTTGAAGGACGAGATGGTTGCCGTATCGGCTCTGTCATGGTCGTCGGTTTTGGAGGAAGACGTCAGTACGTTTCTTGAAGGACGAGATGGTTGCCGTATCAGCTCTGTCATGGTCGTCGGTTTTGGAGGAGGACGTCAGTACGCTTCTTGAAGGGCGAGATGGTTGCCGTATCGGCTCTGTCATGGTCGTCGGTTTTGGAGGAGGACGTCAGTACGTTTCTTGAAGGACGAGATGGTTGCCATATCGGCTCTGTCATGGTCGTCGGTTTTGGAGGAGGACGTCAGTACGCTTCTTGAAGGACGAGATGGTTGCCGTATCGGCTCTGTCACGGTCGTCGGTTTTGGAGGAGGACGTCAGTACGTTTCTTGAAGGACGAGATGGTTGCCGTATCGGCTCTGTCATGGTCGTCGGTTTTGGAGGAGGACGTCAGTACGTTTCTTGAAGGACGAGATGGTTGCCGTATCGGCTCTGTCATGGTCGTCGGTTTTGGAGGAGGACGTCAGTACGCTTCTTGAAGGACGAGATGGTTGCCGTATCAGCTCTGTCATGGTCGTCGGTTTTGGAGGAGGACGTCAGTACGTTTCTTGAAGGACGAGACGGTTGCAGTGTCGGCTCTGTCATGGTCGTCGGTTTTGGAGGAGGACGTCAGTACGTTTCTTGAAGGACGAGATGGTTGCCGTGTCGGCTCTGTCATGGTCGTCGGTTTTGGAGGAGGACGTCAGTACGTTTCTTGAAGGACGAGATGGTTGCCGTGTCGGCTCTGTCATGGTCGTCGGTTTTGGAGGAGGACGTCAGTACGTTTCTTGAAGGACGAGATGGTTGCCGTGTCGGCTCTGTCATGGTCGTCGGTTTTGGAGGAGGACGTCAGTACGTTTCTTGAAGGACGAGATGGTTGCCGTATCGGCTCTGTCATGGTCGTCGGTTTTGGAGGAGGACGTCAGTACGTTTCTTGAAGGATGAGATGGTTGCCGTGTCGGCTCTGTCATGGTCGTCGGTTTTGGAGGAGGACGTCAGTACGTTTCTTGAAGGACGAGATGGTTGCCGTATCGGCTCTGTCATGGTCGTCGGTTTTTGAGGAGGACGTCAGTACGTTTCTTGAAGGACGAGATGGTTGCCGTATCGGCTCTGTCATGGTCGTCGGTTTTGGAGGAGGACGTCAGTACGTTTCTTGAAGGACGAGATGGTTGCCGTATCGGCTCTGTCATGGTCGTCGGTTTTGGAGAAGGACGTCAGTATGTTTCTTGAAGGACGATATGGTTGCCGTATCAGCTCTGTCATGGTCGTCAGTTTTGGAGGAGGATGTCAGTACGTTTCTTGAAGGACGAGATGGTTTCCGTATCGGCTCTGTCATGGTCGTCGGTTTTGGAGGAGGACGTCAGTACATTTCTTGAAGGACGAGACGGTTGCTGTGTCGGCTCTGTCATGGTCGTCGTTATTGGAGGAGGACGTCAGCGCTGTTTTTAAGGACGAGGTGGTTGTCGTTTCGACCTGTTGTTTATTTGTAATGTTTGTTGAACTGCTCATGCCTATGTTTTTGGTATTTTTTTTTTCATATATGTACTAGCTCTTATTTTAATTTTTTGGGTTTTGGTTGTTGCTGTATTTGTTAGTAATGCTAATTTTAAATTGAACCTGACTCGACTGTAAATATGTATATTGAATTTTGTAAATAAACTAGTTTAAGGTCACCTTTTTTGTGTTTGTTCTGTTCCTTCCTCCTTTGTTTGTCACCTCTCGTCAGTCATTACAGCCCAATTGCTTGTTTAATTTTTTTTTAGAACCTGTTGATCTTGAGAGGCAAGATCGTAATAATAAAGATAAAAGGTGGTCAGAGCAGTGGGAAGTTGACGTCTAAAACCTACCGTTATGGATGATGATGATGATGATTATTATTATTATTTTTATTATTATTATTCAGAAGATGACGTGCCCTATTCATATGGAACAAGCCCACAGGGCCCGCTGACTTGAAATTCAAGCTTGCAAAGAATATTAAGGTGTTCATTAAGAAGAAGTAAAAGGAGGTAAAGGGATAGACAGAAAAAAGGGATCTCGCTTATTAAAGAGGAAAGAATAAGTTATTAAACATATTTCCGAGAAGGCGCGAGGGAAGGCATTTGTTTCAACACCTGTGTGAAATAAAAATAGCCGTGGGAGGGGAATCAGAGTGAAGGAAGGAGGAAAGGAGGTTGCTGAACACATTCTTCTGCGAACCCTGCACTGCGTTTTAGCCTCCTGAAGTCATCCATCCATTGCAGCGGCGCAAAGTTAATTGTCCACAACACCTGCGACATCAGGGCTTGTGCTTTGTCTGAGGAAGCCCTCGCTGACTGGGGGTGAATTACCCCCATGGGGTAGATTAACAAGGGGGTGGCAACAACACCTGTGTAAGTTGAAAGGTGCCATAAGGATTCTATTTCATTACTTTTCAATTGAAAAATCTGTTTATTTATTATTATTATTATCAACAACACCTGTGTAAGTTGAAAGACGCTATAAGGATTCTTTTTCATTAGTTTTCAATCGATAAATCTGTTTATTATTATTATTATTATTATTATTATTATTATTATTATTATTATTATTATTATTATTATTATTATTATTATTATTATTATTATTATTATTCAAAAGATAACCAGTATTCATATGTAACAAGCCCACAGAGGCCACTGACTTGAAATCCAACCTTCCAAAGAATATTAAGGTGTTCATTAGAAAGAAGTAAGAGAAGGTAAAGGGAAATACAGAAAGAAAATATCTTACTTGTTAAAAAGAAAAAAATGAATTAATGAATGATAAAAAATGTATTAAAATGGAAGGAGAATGGCATTAGGGTAGTAATGCATTGCAACTTCGCTTGAACTTCTGAAGAGGTTCCAAGTGCACGACATCCTCTGAAGGGAGACTGTTCCACAGTCCAGCAGTGTGAGGAATCAAGGACCTCTATTTAGGTGCCCCCAGTAAACAATGAAAAGGACCACAGACAGGGACATACAGACTACGGTTGAATGAGACGTTGCAAGCATTTCGTACCAAGTGGGCCTAAGGGGCGTTCCAATGGAACTGGTCAACGTAGCTGCTTGAGGCAGAGAACAAAAGACGTGATGTGGAATGAGTCAGTGTCTGAGGAAGGCGACTATCTGCCTAGCACTGACTGACTGACTGACTGACCCTTTCAGTTATTCCAGAGTTCAAATTCCTCTAAAACGTTCCTCTGGATACTGGATATCTGTCACAGCAGCTCAGTGAATTAGCAAAGGAACTTATGGAAGTCAAACTAAATACCTTCATGAAAACTGAATTGGATTACATTTAGTTTTTGAATGATCTTAAAAGAGTTTTTATTAAAAAGATGAGAGGTATTTCAAATGAATCGTTTTCGATCCATTTGTCCCAAGAGCTTGTGTGAGATCAGGTCAGCTCTTCTGACGACAAATCACTTCATGAGGAGAGATTTGCAAATCTCCTCCTACGAATCCGGGATTTTCTGAAGGATTTGTTCCTAACAAGGGCAATATACAGTTGTCAATAATGTAGTTTGAGGGTTAGAATAGTTCTGCAAAGGACACCCGGCGTGATAAAATGATAAACATTCCGCACTGGCATCTAAATGGCGCTCATATTATAGTAAAAGAATGGAGGACGCAATTCAGAGTCAGCAATAAACAATATATTAACTAGCTCCAGCTCAACATAAATGTCTCTCTCTCTCTCTCTCTCTCTGTCTCTCATTCCCTACATATTTTGCTGACATCCATCATGGAGACAATCCAGATTTATAACTCTCTCTCTCTCTCTCTCTCTCTCGCTCTCTCTCTCTCTCTCTCTCTCTCTCTCTCTCTCTCTCTCTCTCTCTCTCTCTCATTTCCTGCATATTTTGCTGACTTCCGCTGTGGAGACAAAATTGAGACGTAGAAGGAATTTCAAGGTTTTACACTTTTCCTGTCTGTAGTGAACTCTGAACACTCACAGTTATCGACAGGTATTGACGCACCCACAGGGACTCACAGGAGCTTATAGCACTGATCATGAACCTTTGTGTAGCTGAATGAAGAGGCCGACGGTGTGGACGTTGTCTCACAGGGAGTTCTTCCACAATTAAGTAGTATGAACGAGTCTTTGAGTCCTGTCTTGTTTCCCTCGAGAGGCCCTCTTGTTGTTATGAGGAATGGCTTCATGTTAGGAAGTACGCACACACATTCTCTCTCTCTCTCTGTCACGCACATACAGAAACATGTATATTGTGACAAAGTGTCCAGTGTCTGATCTTCAGATTAAACCTGGTATCTAAGTGCTTGATATTTGATTACCAAACTTACCATTTATTCGACAATTATAGTTACCTCACAACAGCCAGACACCTGAACCCTCATCACACTTACAAAACGACTGATTTCTCTAAAGGCAACAGTGATCCCTTCTAAAACTTATCAGTCATCAAAGATAACAAGTTCATTAAAATAGGCGTGAGGTAAAATCTAAGGGCGTCATTCCATTAACATTATAAAAGTTCAAGTATTTCTATTTATTTCCCTGGTTCGAGCTCACTTCAATTACTTGAAGGAAATCATCTCACTTACCACTCTATCTCTAATTCAAATCAAAATTACTGGTGGGTCAATAAATGAAACTCTGATATAATATTTAAATACAAAGATTTATTTCTAAATTCAAAGATTGTACATGACATTAACAGTCTCAGGGAAATTTATTATTATTTGAAAACAAAACAAAATTGGGTTAAATCTGAATTAATCATCAGTCAAAATTAAATCAGAAATTAATTTATTAATTAATCAAAAAATTATTCAAGAAGAATTTAAATTGTTAAGTAACAAAATTTCAGTTCCCAAGTGTTAAACAAAATAAGGCAAATAAATCAATCATATAAAATATGGATACAAAAGACACAGAAATATACTCTGCAAAAGATTAAATATCAAAAAATGTAAAGCAAAAATTTAAGGCAATAGCAAACACACTACATATATGTATGAAAGAAAAATTCTTCAAAAGACAAAGCATAAAACATATAACACCAAAAAAATATTGAAAAAGGAAGAAAAATATCTTCACATACAATCACTGTAAATATTTTTAGTGCACTAGAAACCAATAATTAAGTTACAATACCTTGGTACCAAATTGCTTCGTGTTTTTAATCAGGCGCCATTACACACACACTTAATAAAATACACTGTTCAGATAACTCAGACACATTTACTAGGGAATTAAACAGTTAAAGGATATGAGTGACCATCGTCTATCAAAATAACAATTACATTATAACAGGACATTCATAGTCCCAAGAGTGAGCGAGCAAGAGAGAGAGAGGGAGAGAGACGGGGAGCGAAAAAGTAGCTCTTTTCCGCAAGGATAATGGTCTCTCAATGTGGACTCCTCTGTATCGGTTTCTATCTACGTGGTAGGATTTTCCACCCAACAGTGTTTTGATCGAGTCCCCTAACGTCTTGTACACTAATGGAATTAGTCATATGAGAAGGTGTTAATCTCAGCAAGTTTTGAATACTGACTAAACAAATTGCGTCCCTATACAACGTACAAGGACTCCCTGTCCCTTCTCTCTCTATGTTCTACGCATATGTCCTCTCTAAAACCACACAGCGTTTAATCACTGCAACCTTACGCTAACTCTTTTACTGCATATGCGCATCTGAATACAAAATCATACAGTTATACAAAAACTCACACATAACCACGGGGAGATTACTGCATTATGAAAACCACAGCATAAGACTCCTCCCCCCAGAAGATTGGTTATCCTGGGGTTGAATCCAACGATTCACAACGGGATAAGTAATCAGCAACCACATTGTTCTTACCTGAAATATACTGTACCTTAATATTATAGGGTTGCAAGCATAGAGACCACCGAGTGAGTCTCTGGTTGTGATTCTTGATCCGCTGTAAAAACATGAGTGGATTGTGACCAGACAGCACTAAAATCTCTTCATTCCTAGGTCTTTTCACATACACTTCAAACTTTTTCAATGCTGTGATTAAGGTTACAGTTTCTTTTCTATCGTGGAATACACTTTCTGATGCTTTTTCAATTTTGAAGACATGAAACATACGGGATGCAAAAGTTCACTTTCATCCTCTTGAAGTAGTACAGCTCCAATTCCACAGTCAGAGGCATCAACTTGTATCACAAATTTCATATTGAAGTCTGGAGCCCGAAGTACTGGTCTTGAAGTTAAAATGGCTTTTACCTTCTCAAAGGATTCGTGACATTTTGTAGTCCAAACAAACTTAGCTTTGGGACTAGTCAAGTCTGTTAAGGGCGCTACTACAGCTGAGAAATTCGGGCAGAAACGTCGATAGAATCCTGCCATGCCCAAAAATCTCTGTAGCCGTTTTCTAGTAGTAGGTGGGGTAGCCTTACGGATACCCTCTACATTGGCATTTACTGGAGCGAGAAGGCCTTTCCTAACTTCAAACCCAAGATACTTCACAGTTGCCTTCCTGAACTCACTCTTCTCTAAGTTGACTGTTAGTCCTGCATCCCTTAGTTTCTTGAAAACTTTCCTCAGGATCATCAGATGTTCTTCCCACGTTGTAGAGTAAATGACTATGTCATCCAGATATACACCTACTCCTTCTATGGACCCTAGCAGTTGATCCATCACTCGTTGAAACGTTGCAGGTGCATTCATCAGACCAAATGGCAGAACAGTATACTGGTACAGTCCAAAAGGAGTAATAAGAGCTGACAGCAACTTAGCATTCTCATCTAAGGGAATTTGATAGTATCCCTTCAACAAGTCTATCTTGGAGACAAACTTGGCTTGCCCAACATTATCAAGTAACTGATCTATAAGAGGCAAGGGATAATTGTCAGCCACACTGATGGAATTCAGCTTCCTATAATCAGTACACATCCTAAATGAGCCATCCAGTTTCTTCACTAACACAAATGGAGAATTGTAGTGACTTGAACTGGGTTCTGCTAATCCATGCCGTAACAAATATTTGACTTCTTTCTTCAAAACATCTCGATGGTAAGGTGATAGGCGATAAGCTCTCTGCTTGAATGGTCTGCCATCTTCTTGGATCTTGATCTCATGCTTGATCAGATCAATACGCCTAGGTACATCTGCAAATAGTTCTGTGAAGCTTCTAATCACTTCACACAACTCACCACCTTGCTCAACACTCAGATGTTTCAGTTTATCCTCCAGATTTTCCAAAATTGAAGAATTATTCATCTTGCTTTCAGCTCCCAATTCATATCCATCGTCGTCTTCTGTAGTTGAAGTTGTCTAGGTTATTAACACAGTTTCCATTTTGGTTTCTGAGAAGTAAGGTTTTAAGAGGTTTACATGTATCTTCCTTTTTCATCTTCATCTTTCTGGTGTTTCAATTATATAAGTTCTATCACTTAACCTCTCAATTATCTTATGAGGACCTTGAAACTTGTTGGAAAGGGGAAATCTCTTGACAGGTAAAAACACTAACACTTGTTGACCAACACTAAAACTTCTTAGCTTAGTCTTCTTATCATATCTCCTTTTCATTTTCTCTTGACTCAGTTTCAGATTTTCTAAAGAGAATTTTCTAATCTCTTCCAACCTTTTCCTCAAGTTCTTTACATACTCTCCTTGGACTTCCACTTGATTTTCTTCCCAATTTTCTGCAAGAATTTTCAACGGTCCTCTCACTTCTCTACCAAAAAATCATCTCGTTAGGTGAACAACCCATGCTTTCTTGATAAGCATTCCTAATTTCAAATAACATCAATGGTACACCAACATCCCAGTCTCTGCCTGACTTAGAACAATACTTAGTCAGCATACTTTTCAATGTCTGGTGAAACCTTTCCAAGGCTCCTTGAGTCTCTGGGTGATATGCAGTGGACAACTGTTGTTTCACTCCTAACAAGTTCATCACATCCTGAAACAGTTTGGAAGTAAAATTGGTTCCCCTATCACTTTGTACAATTTCAGGTATCCCAAACTTTGAGAAAAACTCCACTAGTTTCTCAACAACTATCTTGGCAGATATGTTTCTAACAGGAATTGCCCCAGGATATCTTGTCACAGTACACATCAATGTTAACAGATACTCATGACCCTTCTTCGTCTTCGGCAGGGGTCCAACCATATCTATAATCACCTTGCTAAAGGGTTCTCCTCTAACTTCTATAGGTTGTAGGGGGTTTTCTGAATGGTTTCATTTGGCTTTCCAGCTATATATATATATATATATATATATATATATATATATATATATATATATATATATATATATATATATATATATATTTATTATACATCTGACTCCCACACCGCTCAGGCTGACATTTCGACCGACTGCGTTCCATGTGGTACCTCTTGGAACAACGTGCAATGTACCATTTCCTAAAGGCAACATTTTAAAATTATTTTCTTACAATATGTAACCCCATATTTTTAGATGACAAACTCGGGCAGGTGAGAAGGATTTTTACACAGCGTTCCAGAAGCCAAACTTTCTTCAGAATAATATAAATGAAAGTATTTCACTCTTTTATCATGTTGCGTCACCCAAGGTTAGAAAATAAAATGCCAGTATGAAAAGTAGGGACGGTCCTACTTTCAGATATTTATTTTATTCAAAGGAGATAGAAAGCCCACTGAACAAGGCCCTTTTTGTCTACTTTAGAAATTCTATAGACAATTATTGGAGAATGAACGAATCATAGTTCACCGGAAAGTCATATCTCTTTTTTTGTGAAAACGTACCTGTCAACCTATGCAGAATATTCTTACATTCTAAAGCCTTCTCTTTATTTCAATTGTCTCTGGATCTGTAAACAAAACCCATGAATTACGAAGAAATTCATTCCAATTTCATTTTTTGCAGTCGTTCAGAGAAAAATAAACAAATTATAAAACTTATGAACAAACACAGCGGTACATGTAGAACAAAATTGTAAGCAGGAGCTTTTCAATATAACAATCATCATTTTCTTCACTCTCCCGATATATGGTCAATACGCATTTATATATATACATACATACATACATACATACATACATACATACATACATATATATATATATATATATATATATATATATATATATATATATATATATATATACATATATATATATATATATATATATATATATATATATATATATATATATATATATATATATATATATATATATATATATATATATATATATATATATATATACATATATATATGTATATACATATATATATATATATATATATATATATATATATATATATATATATATATATATATATATATATATATATATATATATATATATATATATATATATATATATATATATATATATATACATATATATATATGTGTGTATATACATATATATATATATATATATATATATATATATATATATATATATATATATATATATATATATATATATATATATATGTATATATATATATATATATATATATATATATATATATATATATATATATATATATATATATACGTAATGTATTGCCTATTAACTTTCAAATACCTTCATGACCTGATATACTTCCGAAATAATTTTAATAAAAAATGGCATAACATGCAAGTAGGAAAATTCGGTAAAGGATTTTCCCATGAATTCTCTCTCTCTTTATTTCTTTCTCTCTCTCTCTCTCTCTCTCTCTCTGTCTGTCTGTCTCTGTGTCTCTCTCTCAGTTGAGTAACTGCCCTGCCCTACGCGTACATGAACACCCGCCTAAAATTCTTTGAAAAACTCATGTTCTTGCGAGAGAGAGAGAGAGAGAGAGAGAGAGAGAGAGAGAGAGAGAGAGAGAGAGAGAGAGAGAGAGAGAGAGAGAGAGAGATATTGAACAGGCAGGCTGAAGGAAAAAGCGTAATATACACATTTCCGAGCAAGCAAAGCTAATCATCGCCTGTGGTCGGAATCTTGGCCGGTAATCTATAATTTCAAAGTTACTTGTATGTATGGGAATTCCCGACGAAGTGATTGACATGAGGCAGAGAGACAGAGAGAGAGGATTAATTGGGGCACGAGGAAGGAAGGAAGGAAGGAAGGAAGGAAGGAAGGAAGGAAGGAAGGAAGGAAGGAAGGAGCCTCAGAATGGACGTGGGCAGGTTCTCTCGAAGCGACTGTAAACAGCACCGACTGAATGTGCTTCTTCACTTTGCATTCTTTGTAAAGATCGTCTTATCCACATCATTTCAGAGTAAAGGAATACGAATATTTATTTATTGTTAGCTGGGTCGCCGTAAGGGGGTAGTGCCGACAGTGCACCTCACGCGGAGTCACTGTGGGCATTATTTAAGGCTCATTGCAGCTTCCCTTCAGCCCCTACCTGCAACCCCTTTCATTCCTTTTACTGCACCTCCGTTCAGATTACCTTCCTTCCAACTTACTTTCCACCCCCTCATAATAATTTGTTCACGGTGCAAATGAGACGTTTTCCTCCTGTTACGCCTTTCAAACCTTTTGACTCTCAATTTCCTTTCCAGTGCTCAACGACCTCATAAGTCCCAGCGATTGGATCTGGCCTAAATTTTATGTTCCATTCCATTCCATTCCATTTATGATCATTCAATTCTGCTCAAAAACGAGCCGATCAGACCGAATTCACCTGACTTTGGAATAACTTGGCTTCCAAGTCCAGTGAATTCGATGCTATCCCTATTGGGGAGGAAGGCCGCCATCAGGGGATGTATATATTTTCCCCCCAGCCTCCCAGTGGGGAAGGAAGGAAAAGGAAGGAAGGAAAAGGAAGGAAGGAAGGAAGGAAGGAAAAGGAAGGAAGGAAGGAAAAGGAAGGAAGGAAGGAAGGAAGGAAAAGGAAGGAAGGAAGGAAGAAGGAGCCTAACTACTGTTCCCAAATGTCGGTCATTTGAAGGCACCAAACGAGGAGACAATTATGGACAAAGGAAGATGATGGCGGACAACTGATGACTTCGAAACTACACGAGAGAGAGAGAGAGAGAGAGAGAGAGAGAGAGAGAGAGAGAGAGAGAGAGAGAGAGAGAGAGAGAGAGAGCAACATAACTCAGCGTAATTGCGACTTTTCATCTCGCAACATCAACGGTGACGGGAACTTTTCTAAGTAGAAATAGAATAGAAAAGAATAGAATAGAATAGAATATATAATTTAGGCCAAAGGCCAAGCGCTGGGACCCATGATGATGAGGTCATTCAGAGCTGAAGCGGAATTTGACAGTAAAAAGGTTTGAAAGGTTAAGTAACAGGGGAAAACCTCAAAGCAGTTGCACTATGAATCAATTGTTAGGAGAGGGTGGAAAGAAAGATAGAAGAAAGAGAATATGAAAGGAGGTACAGTAAAAGGAATGAAAGAGGTTTAAGACAGGGAGCGAAGGGACACTGCAAAGAACCTTAAGTAATGCCTGTAGTGCACCACATAAGGTGCACTGACGTCACTAACCCCTAACGGGGTCAAAATAGTGATCAACATGCGGAATCGTTTGTAGGCACTCCAAAATGGCTGCTCTCTTCTGCAGACTGTGTCGTGTCGTCTTCTGACTGGGGGTTGGTTCTTCAGGAAGCGAAAGCGAAAACAGTGACCCGCAAACAGTGACTGTTCTCGATCATTTTCACAGGAGTGAGAGAGAGCTTATGATGATTTACGAACGCTCAGAGCACAAGCTGTAGCTTCGAGGTCACTCATTAAAAAAAAAAAAAAAAACTGCGCTTCCTAGAACATAACGGTGAGCGGCGCCAATAGCCAATTCAGTTCACATAAATGACAGAATTTTCCAGACAACAGCTGTGTCGGGATTTTGCTCACACCTGTGCACTGCCCTCCTTGTTCAGTCTCCACGGGATCACAGCCCGAGTGGATAAGAAGTTGGGTACATGATCAAATCACAACACACATCATACATAGAAACATACATACATACATACATACATACACTATACACACACACACGCACACACACACACACACACACACATATATATATATATATATATATATATATATATATATATATATATATATAAATATATATATATATATATATATATATATATATATATATATATATATATATATATATATATATATATATATATATATATATATATATATATATATATATATATATATATATATATATATATATATATATATATATATGTATATATATATATATATACATATATATACATATATATATATATATATATATATATATATATATATATATATATATATATATATATATATATATATATATATATATATATATATATATATACATATATATACATATATATATATATATATATATATATATATATATATATATATATATATATATATATATATATATATATATATATATATATCACTAAATCCACGTCAGAAGGTGAGTGAAAACCGGTACTTTGATCAAGTACTTTCGTAGTTTATTCTACATTTTCAATTTCACACTGAGTAAAAAAGTTGACAGAGATTTATATACAAAAGCAGAAACGGGGGGGTTACAGTTTGTTAATCTGGGCAGCATGTTCTTTAAACAAAATAGACAGGGACAAAGGATCAAGGGATAGTCCAGGGTGGAGATTAACGTTCCTGGTGGAAGCAGCTTCAATGAACAGTCTCTAGCAGATTTCTTTTCCGATGGTCGTTGACCTTGTAGATAACCGCTGACTTATCCCAGTTCATCGCATGGCGTGTCTGGAGCCAATGATCCACAATGCTATTATTTGATAAGCCTCTTGAAATGGCATATTTGTGTTGGGAGCTTCTTACTTCTAGTCCTTTTGATGTTTAACCAATATAAATCTTATTGCATTCTTTGCAAGAAATACTGTATACAATATTGTTTGAATTGTACGGGTTATTCTTAATTAGTTTATTTCTCAAAATATTATTATATTTAAATACTAAGTTAATGTCAATAGTTTTTTAAAATGGGCACTGCAGGAATGAAATTAGGATGAAATGGTAGACAGAGAATATTCTCAAGTTCTCTGGTAGCACTAGTTGTGTAATATGTCTGTTTTGCTTTTTTTTTACAAAGTTCTAAAAAATA
>JANJGK010005585.1:0-15000 GCA_039081455.1 Macrobrachium rosenbergii | reverse complement strand
GGTGGAAAGCAAGGGCGTTATCCACTCGGCCATACAAGTCTAAAAGAAGTTGGAACCTGAGAGCAACTGCACCCAAGGAATTACCTGGGCAAGCTAACTGCTTGCATACCAGCGAGTTTTCCCCAACTTCCCGACTCAGCAATGACCCAATGGACAACATTTCATTCGAATTATCCCTTCTGAGTGAATGAGATAGAAATCATCAACACACAATCACGTGTGGAACAGAAATAAATTTCTGACTCACGTCGGGATCGAACCCAGGTCTCTCAGGTGGAAAGCAAGGGCGTTATCCACTCGGCCATACAAGTCTAAAAGAAGTTGGAACCTGAGAGCAACTGCACCCAAGGAATTACCTGGGCAAGCTAACTGCTTGCATACCAGCGAGTTTTCCCCAACTTCCCAACTCAGCAATGACCCAATGGACAACATTTCATTCGAATTATCCCTTCTGAGTGAATGAGATAGAAATCATCAACACACAATCACGTGTGGAACAGAAATAAATTTCTGACTCACGTCGGGATCGAACCCAGGTCTCTCAGGTGGAAAGCAAGGGCGTTATCCACTCGGCCATGATGAGAACCAAATAAGTGTCGGCACTCTCGACTACTTCCCATTTGAGGGGAAATAACCGAGTTTCCTAAAAGGAAAGATAGAATTAGTTATTATGCGCCGTTTTATCCTCTACTTCTATTCTTTGCTTAGGTGAAGCCGGATATTCTTGAAGCACACGCAGCAGCAGCAGCAGACTCCAGCAGCAGCAGACTCCAGCGCAAAAAGTTTCACAGATCTTAATAAATCTCTTGCATTTTTATCCCTTTAGTCATTAATTTGTTAGTTCATCTTTTTCTTTTTTTAATGAGTGCTCTTTTTTCTATGTATTTCCCTTGACCTTCTGTTACTTCTTTCTGATGGACACTTTCGTGTTCTTTCTTCGGAAGCCTCTTGAATTGCAAGTCAGTGGCCCCCGTGGGGGGCTTCTTGTTCCTTATGGACAGAGCTCTTCTTCTTCTTCTTCCGAATAATAATAATAATAATAATAATAATAATAATAATAATAATAATAATAATAATAATAATAATAATAATAAACATGACTCTGCAGCCTTTCCTTTCCTAATAATTGCTTCAGGGCCATTTTCAGCGATGAATGACCTCCTCATAGGCCCGAGTGCTTGGCCTTTGCCCTAAATCTTGTATTCCAGCTCCAATTCCCACCCAGACATTAATTTTCTTAGAACAAAAAATTGTTTGGAATTCTGACCCAAATTTCCCCGTAGGTTGTTCTTATTGTAACCCTTTCATTCCTTTTACTGTTCCTCCGCTCATGTTCTCTTTCTTCCATCTTACTTTCCTCAACCCTCTTTCTCCTAACATTTATTTCATAGCACAACGGCGAGGTTCTCCTCCTGTCACGCCTTTCAAACCTTTCTACTGTCAGTTTCTCTTTCAGCGGTTATTTTCCTTATAGGTCCCAGCGCTTGGCCTTTGGCCAAAGTTCTACATTCTGTTCTATTCTAAGCCCAATTTTGAACTCATAGGCAGACAGCCTATGGACTCTCTGACACCGGAGTGCCGATCGGAAAGGCAAAATACTTCAAGACAATCAACCTTTGCCTCGTGATTAGGCTTTGATTGTCTTCAGTGTTTATTATGGCTAATCTTTGACAAAAGTGTCCTGTGATTCTGTTCTTATTCGCTTTCTTTAGCTTCAGTCTGTTCCTCTGGGAAATGGAGGCTTTCAGCCTCTCTCCGTCTGATTACTCAAACAATCATTCTTATTCCTTGTATTCCACAAAGGAAAAAGAAAAAAGCCTATTTTTGGAGGGGAGTTAAAAATAATTGATTTGTAAATTATATATCTTCATTGACATTCCGTTTGAAGGCGAACCGCTGGTATTGAGAGAGAGAGAGAGAGAGAGAGAGAGAGAGAGAGAGAGAGAGAGAGAGAGAGAGAGAGAGAGAGAGAGAGAGAGAGAGAACATGTTTTGTTGTAGATTCACAGTCATAACCTCACAAGCATTACACGTGTCTCTCTCTCACTCCTTTTCTCTTTCTTCCTCTCTCTCTCTCATATACAAACATATATATAAAAATTATATACATACACACACGCACACACACACATATATATATATATATGTATGTATGTATATATATATATATATATATATATATATATATATATATATATATATACATATACACATATAGTGTGTGTGTGTGTGCGTGTTTATGGTGAATCACAGTTATGAAACACGTGTATTAGGTGCGGGGGCGTCGAGACGAGTGAGCGTCATGTTTAGTGCACAGATGTCCTGTTATTGCCTTCTGCCTCTCTTTCGCAATTAAACTGAAATTTGGTGTGCTTTGAACCAATAATCATTATAGAAATAATAATCAGTGTGTTTCCACACTTGTAGCTGTGACTTCAATATACCTGAATTCCAACTTGTACAGCTGTCAGCTAATGAAAGGGCGCCAGCTCACTAACCTTCAGCCACTATTAATCGAAAACGAGAACAGGAGGCTCCCCACACTCATTTGGAGTTCACACAGTTCTAACGCATTAGCCTGCATTAACTTAATCATGAGTTTTATTTTTATACTGAAGATTCACATTACTGTTAAGAGATTGTTGCCTATTAATGTTTACAGACGGTGTCTGTAGACTTTTCAACCTTTCATGTAAAGGAAATAAGCCAATATGAGTAAAACATTATCTTCCATGGCATGAAATCTGGAGTCGCTTTTGGAATCAGCTGATAGCCAAATCTTTGTGTGATTCATTATTATTATTATTATTATTATTATTATTATTATTATTATTATTATTATTATTATTATTATTATTATTATTATTATTCAGAAGATGAAGAACCCTATTCATGTGGAACGAGCCCACCAAAGGGACCATTGACTTGGAATTCAGGCTTCCAAAGATATTAAGGTGTTCATTAGGAAGAAGAAGCAAGAGGAAGTAAAGGGAAATATAGAAAGAAGAGATCCCACTAACGTATAAAAAAAAAGGAACAAATATATTAATAAACAGATAAAATTGTATTAAACTGCAGGGAGAATGGCATTAGGTTAGTAATGCTCTGCATCTTTGCTTGAACTTTTGAAGCTTTTCTAGAAGAAAAATAATTTTTTTCTATAAATGGCCATAACTCTCAAATAAATCCAGAAGTAAACAAAACAGATTTTCCAGAAAATAGACACAAGTTAATTCAGGTGTTAGAGAAATACAGAAATGTAATAGCTATAGAAGGAGATAAACTAGGAAGAACAAATATTCTACAAATTGGAATTTTGTTAGATGAAGGAGCCAAGCATTTTTTATTCCTAATTACAGATTACCAATAAGCCAGAGACCCATAGTTGGCAATCTTATAGAGTAAATAAAAAGAGATGGAGTAGTAAGTTAAATCCCAACAGAGTTCCAGATAGAATGCTGATGCCGGTAATCCAAGATATGTTAGCTCAATTAGGAGGGGCCAAAGTATTTCCATCCTTAGATTTGCTTAGTGGATATTGGCAACTACCTCTAGATGAAGAATCAAAACAATTCACAGCCTTCAGCACACACAAAGAACATTTACAGTCTGAAGTAATGCCATTAGGACTCACATCAGCCCCATTAACATTTGTCAGATTAATGTTACAAATTGTAGGAGATATAGAAAATGTTGCAGTATATTTGCACGATGTAATAATTTTTAGCAAAGACTCAGAAAGTCACCTCAGAACATTAGAAATGGTCCTAGAAAGATTAAGAATTGCAGGACTAAAAATAAAATTAAAGAAATGTCAATTCCTGATGAAATCCTTAGAATACTTGGGTCACGTAATTAGTGAAGATGGACTGCGCGTGCAGGCAGGTAAAATAAAGGCAATAATTGATTACCCACTCCCACTAATTTGAAAGCATTAAGAAGGTTCCTAGGTATGGTAGGTTATTATAGACCTTTTATGAAGGGTTTTGCTACTATAGCCAAACCTTTGACAGAATTAACCGAGAAGGATATTAATTATGAATGGACGGATGAACAAGACACAGCTTTTCAAACACTGAAGAGCAAAATGACCAGGAATCCTGTTTTAGTCTACCCAGATTTTTTCAAAGACTTTTCCTTGGCTTGTGATGCCTCAAGTACAGAACTAGGAGCTGTATTGTTGCAAAACACCAAAACTAGAATGAGTGCAATATATTATGCCAGCAGAGTTTTAAATCCAACAGAAAGAAACTATAGTACCACGGAAAGAGAGTGTTTAGCTTTATATTTGGGTCTAAAGAAATTTAGATTTACTTTTAGGTCATAAGGTTAATGTGCTTACTGATCACAAACCCATTTGTGACTTATTTAAAAAGAGAGCCTTTACCAACAACATGAAGTTCAATAGATGGTTCATTAGTGTATTAGAATTTGCCCAAGAAGTCAGATATATTCCAGGGAAATTTAACGCCTTGGCAGAGGCATTATCCAGATCTCAAGAAGAAACAGAAAAATGTATTACCACTAATACCTTTTACTTAATTGTCAAGTAGTAGATTTAGATCTAGAAAGAGTAAAAATACAACAAGAAAACGATGCAGAAATCAGAGAGTAGTAGGACAGTTAATACTAGATGAATCCTTAAAACCTGATTTTCAAGTACTAAATGGATTGTTGTATAAAAGACCAACTGAGAAGAATGGTTGTTCTCTGCTATACATCCCAAAAACACTAATCAGAGAAGTTTTAGAAATAACACAGTCACATAAGTTAGCAGGACACCCAGGAATTAAAAAGACAAGCAGAATCATAACCAGAAATTATTTTTGGCCAAATTGTAGTGAAGATGCCAAAAACTTTGTGCAAAACTGTATAGTTTGTAATCAACATAAAGATAACGTAAATCTTGAAGCTCCGCTTGAAAAACATCCATCAGAATTAAATCCATTTCAATAGTAACTATGGACTTTTTCGATCCATTTCCAAGGACGATTAGAGGAAATAAAGAAATATTGTCTTCTTAAACTATCTCACTAGATATGCAGAAATCGTACCAGTAAGGAACAGAGATGCAGCCGCAGTAGCAGAAGCTCTTAAATCTAGAATCATCACAAGGCATTCATGTCCTCAAGTTCTTCTTTCTGATAATGCTGCTGAATTTACCAGTGATCTTTTAAAGAAAATATGTGAATTTTATGAAATAAATGTGTCAAATAACCGCTTGTAAAGCAAGTTCTAATGGAGCAGTAGAACGAACTAATCGTAAAATAAAGGGTATCCTGAAAACCTTAGTGAGCCCACTGACAGAAGATTAGGACTTTGCAATAGAAGACGTACAGTTCACATTGAACAATGCTGTAAATGAGACAGTAGGAGAATCCCCACATTATTTGTTATATGATTATCAGAAAAGAATGCCTAACACATTATTACACGATGCAACACCACCCAGACATACTTATAACTATGATGACTATGTTGCATGGAAAACCAGACGTACTAACGAGACAATAAGGAAAACAAGGGAAAAATTAAAAGAGGTTCATAACACTCATGCCAAATATTATAATAAAGGTACCATTAAACCAGACATTAAAGTAGTTAGTCAGATTTATGTACAAAATCATGTTCTAGAAGGACCAAATGTAAAGGTTTCTCCCAAGTTCACTGGACCATATAGAGTTATAGAAGTGTTAAAATCAAACAAATATAGAGTAATTAATGAAAGTGATCTAAAAGAAAAAGTAGTTCACTGGAATCATATGTAAGTAGTAAAAACAGATCCATGGTCCACTGAAGTTATAGATAACATAAGACATGAAAATGCTGTAGATAATGTTGTAAATAAAAGATATAATCTACGAAACCGACAGAGTTAAATATGTATAAATGTGTATTTATTACTATTAGACTGAAAGTGCCATAAATATAATGCGTGTAGTGAAATTATCATAAATGTAATGTATGTAGTGAAACCTATATATACAAAGAAAATCTGATGAAAGTCTATTCTTACAGATGCAACAATGCAGCTCATCATAATAATAATCGTAATTGGACTCATCCCTTCAGAGGTGGAGATAAGAAAGGGATCATTGTTGAAAAGACATGGAAATGGAGTTGCTACCGGAGAAAGAGAACAGGAGAAAGAGAGAATAGACAGGCTAGAAAAGTGGGCTGCAGCAAGGGGAACAATGATAAATAAAGTAATTGTATCACAAAATCAGAATGCAGAACAAATATATATGTATATATATATATATGTATGTATAATATATATATATATATATATATATATATATATATATATATATATATATATATATATATATATATATATATATATATATATATATATATATATATATATATATATATATATATATTACATATAGACATATATTCAGCATGTGTGTGTGCTTGCGTTTGCATGTGTGTTGTGTGCGAGTGCGTGTTTATAGTGAATTACAGTTATGAAACACATGTTGTACTCTAGGTGTGTGGGCGTAGAGGCGAGTGTGCGTCATGTCTTGTGCACAGGTGTCCTGTTATTGTCTTCTGACTCTCTTTCGTTATTAAATTGAACTTTGCGTGATTAGAACCAGTGAACATTATGAAAAAGATCAAAGTGCTTCCACACTTGTGGTTATGGCTTAAGTATATCTGAATTCACACTTGCACAGGTGTCACCTAATGAAAGGACGCCAGCTCACTCACACCTTCAGCCATTAATAATTGAAAACGAGAACACGGAGGCTCCCACACTCATTTCGAGTTCACACAGTTCGAACACATTAACTTTCATTAACTTAATCATGAGTTTTATTTTTAAACTGAAGATTCACATCACTGTTAAGAGATTGCTGCCTGTTAATGTTTACAGACGGTGTCTGTAGACTTTTCAACCTTTCATGTACAGGAAATAAGCCAATATAAGTAAAACATTATATTCCATGGCCTGAAGGATTCCTGGTCATTTTGCTCTTCAGTGTTTGAAAAGCTGTGTCTTGTTCATCCGTCCATTCATAATTAATATCCTACTCGATTAATTCTGTCAAAGGTTTCGCTATAGTAGCAAAATCCTTTATAAAAGGTCTATAATAACCTACCATACCTAGGAACCTTCTTAATGCTTTCAAATTAGTGGGAGTGGGTAATCAATTATTGCCTTTATTTTACCTGCCTGCATGTGCATTCCATCTTCACTAATTACGTGACCCAAGAATTCTAAGGATTTCATCAGGAATTGACATTTCTTTAATTTTATTTTTAGTCCTGCAATTCTTAATCTTTCTAGGACCATTTCTAATGTTCTGAGGTGACTTTCTGAGTCTTTGCTAAAAATTATTACATCGTGCAAATATACTGCAACATTTTCTATATCTCCTACAATTTGTAACATTAATCTGACAAATGTTAATGGGGCTGATGTGAGTCCTAATGGCATTACTTCAAACTGTAAATGTTCTTTGTGTGTGCTGAAGGCTGTGAGTTGTTTCGATTCTTCATCTAGAGGTAGTTGCCAATATCCACTAAGCAAATCTAAGGATGAAAACACTTCGGTCCCTCCTAATTGAGCTAACATATCTTGGATTACCGGCATCGGCATTCTATCTGGAACTGTGTTGGGATTTAACTTACTACTCCATCTCTTTTTATTTCCTCTATCAAATTGCCAACTATGGGTCTCTGGCTTATTGGTAATCTGCAATTAGGAATAAAAAATGCTTGGGTCCTTCATCTAACAAAATTCCATGTTGCAGAATATTTGTTCTTCCTAGTTTATCTCCTTCTATAGCTATTACATTTCTGTATTTCTCTAACACCTGAATTAACTTGTGTCTATTTTCTGGAAAATCTGTTTTGTTTACTTCTGGATTTATTTGAGGTATGGCCATTTATGGAAAAAATTATTTTTCTTCTACAAAAGCTTCAAAAGTTCAAGCAAAGATGCAGAGCATTACTAACCTAATGCTATTCTCCCTGCAGTTTAATACAATTTTATATATTTATTAATATTTTTGTTCGTTTTTTTTTTTGATAAGTTAGTGGGCTCTCTTCTTCTTTCCGTATTTCCCTTTACGTCCTCTTGCTTCTTCTTCCTAATGAACACCTTAATATCTTTGGAAGCCTGAATTCCAAGTCAATGGTCCCTTTGGTGGGCTCGTTCCATATGAATAGGGTTCTTCATCTTCTGAATAATAATAATAATAATAATAATAATAATAATAATAATAATAATAATAATAATAATAATAATAATAATAATAATAATAATAATGAATCAGATAAAGATTTGGCTCTCAGCTGATTCCAAAAGCGACTCCATACTTCACGCCATGAAAGATAATATTTTACTCATATTAGCTTATTTCCTTTACATGAAAGGTTGAACAGTTTACAGACACCGTCTGTAAACATTAACAGGCAACAATCTCGTAACAGCAATGTGAATCTTCAGTTTAAAAATAAAACTCATGATTAAGTTAATGGAGGCTAATGCGTTAGAACTGTGTGAAATCCAAATGAGTGTGGGAGCCTCCGTGTCCTCGTTTTCGATTAATAGTGGCTGAAGATTAGTGACCGGGCGCTCTTTCATTAGCTGACACCTGTACAAGTTGGAATTCAGGTATATTGAAGTCACAGCTACAAGTGTGGAAACACACTGATTATTATTTCTATAATGATTATTGGTTCAAAGCACACCAAATTTCAGTTTAATTGCGAAAGAGAGGTAGAAGACAATAACAGGACATCTGTGCACTAAACATGACGCTCACTCGCCTGGACGCCCACGCACCTAATACACGTGTTTCATAACTGTGATTCACCATAAACACGCACACACACACACACAATATATATATATATATATATATATATATATATATATATATATATATATATATATATATATATATATATATATATGTGTGTGTGTATGTATGTGTGTGTGTATAATTTATACATATGTTTGTATATTAGAGGGAGAGAGGTAGAAGGAGAAAAAGAGTGAGAGAGAGACACGTGTAATGCTTGTGAGGCTATGACTGTGAGTCTACAACATAACATATTCTCTTTCTCTCTCCTTCAAACGGAATGTCAATGAAGATATATAATTTACAAATCAATTATCTTTAACTCCCCTCCAGAAATGGGCTTTTTTCTTTTTCCTTTGTGGAATACAAGGAATAAGAATGATTGTTTGAGTAAGCAGACGGAGAGAGACTGAAGGCATGCATTGCCCAGAGGATCAGACTGAAGCTAAAGAAAGCGAATAAGAACAGAATCACAGGACACTTTTGTCAAAGATTAGCCATAATAAACACTGAAGGCAATCAAAGCCTAATCACGAGGCAAAGGTTGATTGTCTTGAAGTATTTTGCCTTTCCGATCGGCACTCCGGTGTCAGAGAGTCCACAGGCTGTCTACCTATGAGTTCAAAATTGGGCTTAGAATAGAACAGAATGTAGAATTAGAATTAGAGCCAAAGGCCAAGCGCTGGGAACTATAAGGACAATAAGCGCTGAAAGAGAAACTGACAATAGAAAGGTTTTAAAGGCGTGACAGGAGGAGAACCTCGCCATTGTACTATGAAATAAATGTTAGGAGAAAGAGGGTTGAGGAAAGTAAGATGGAAGAAAGAGAACATGAGCGGAGGAGCAGTAAAAGGAATGAAAGGGTTGCAGCAAGAACAACCTACGGGGAAGTTTGGGTCAGAATTCCAAACAGTTTTTTGTTCTAAGAAAATTAATGTCTGGGTGGGAATTGGTGCTGGAATACACGATTTAGGGCAAAGGCCAAGCGCTGGGGCCTATGAGTAGGTCATTCAGCGCTGAAAATGGCGTTGAAGCAATTGTTAGGAAAGGAAAGGGTGGAGAGTCATGTTTATTATTGTTATTATTATTTGTATCATTAGGAAGGTGAAGAAGAAGAAGAAGAACCCTGTTCATATGGAACAAGAAGCCCCCCACGGGGGCCACTGACTTGCAATTCAAGAGGCTTCCGAAGAAAGAACACGAAAGTGTCCATCAGAAAGAAGTAACAGAAGGTCAAGGGAAATACAGAGAATAAAGAGTACTCATTAAAAAAAAAAAAAATGAACTAACAAATTAATGACTAAAGGGATAAAAATACAAGAGATTTATTAAGATCTGTGAAACTTTTTGTGCTGCTGCTGCTGCGGCTGCTGCGTGTGCTTCAAGAATATCCGGCTTCACCTAAGCAAAGAATAGAAGTAGAGGATAAAACGGCGCATAAAAACGAATTCCATCTTTCCTTTTAGGAAACTCGGTTCTTTCCCCTCAAATGGGAAGTAGCCGAGAGTGTTGACACTTATTTGGTTCTCATCAAATATTCCGGGAATTCAATTGACACTCCAGCTTTGCCTTTCACCACTCAGGATGTGTATACATATATATATATATATATATATATATATATATATATATATATATATATATATATATATATATATATATATATATCTGTAACCCCACCTGGAAGCAGACTCAATATTCCATGCAGGAATATTACGTAACGTTTGCCTTTAGCGATCTACCTTCAGGAGGATATGGCATTTCGACCCTTACCCTCTAACACTCACTCCCCCTTAGGCCTCACACAACCTTCTTTTTCTCTCAGCGAGTCTTTCGCTGCATTCGTTTCATGCATCCCCTCTCTCTCTCTCTCGAATCTCACAAAGATCTCTTTCTCTCTCTCTCGGCGTTCGCCTCACGCATTCTCTTTCTCTTGCATTCCACATTAAAGAAATGAAATGTATCATGTAAGGAAAAGCAATCTTTCCTACAAAAATAGATTTATTATTTAAAGCAACCCAACAAGTAATGAATAAACAGAGCAAAGATTAAAATGCATCATAAATGAAATTATCAAGTAAAAAACATCTAACTCAAGATTTAGTCTCAGTCCAACTAAAAATCTGATTGTGGCTAATAGCCTGCAAATTCAAAAACTCTCACATACTCTATCTTAGACACTGTAGTCTAGTCTCAGAAGTCTACCACATGAGAAATTTAAACATTGCAAGGTTTGCATCTGTCTTTCTATAATCACACCACCATGATAACATCATGTTACACAATGTCATCACCACAACAATGTTCTCACCACAATGTTCCCACCACCGACATCTGTCGAAAGAATTAAGCACAAATAATAATCTCCCAAAAACATGCAAGTGCAAAACATAATAATGAAAAGTCTAAAATGCATGAGTAAATATTGGAAAAACAGAACACAATAAAATAGAATACTGAAATGGTAAAAGGAAAGGTTATGTACACTTCCCACACAAGTTCAAAAATGTCTTGAAACATGGTAAAAAACATAAGTTCACAATTCACACAGGAAAACGAAGAGTCTGAACATTACCTTATTCTGCCAATTCTAAGAGATTGCAACACTCAAAGATAATGTCTTGACGATCTCGCTCTAGCTTCGCTAATGAACGATCGGACTAATTTTGGGGCAGAATTAGACACAAAATCTAGATTTTCTAACGTACGAACTTATGTACCCACATACCAACTCGGTCATATGACTCACATGCCAGAGCCAATGTTGTATGTTCATCAAACAAACGGCTGAAGTAACCAAACTATTTGCTGACTGCAACGATTTGCAACTGTCTGTCTTGACCTACTACCATCTTGCAGCAACTTCTCTTCCATCACACCTTATAACACAGTAATGTTAAAACAGCCATATTTTTCTAAAATAGTGCTCGGCCACCCCATAAGAGCGTCTCGCTCTCGTAATGGCGAACCAAAATAAAAGCAAATGTATAAAACATAACAAATAGAGCTATGTTCAATTAGCAATGTCTACTGAACTGCAGTTTTAAGTACTGCTCTCATGAAGTACTTGCAAAGTCACTGGGGTCATTTTCTTAGAGCCGTTGCATTTAGTCTTACAAGCACAAATAAGCTTGACTACTCCCACAACAAGAATTATCAGTAAAATAGCCACTAGAATTATCAAGATGGATGGCATAAAATATTGCTGATATTCAACCATCAACGGATCATCGTCTTCTTCTAACGGTGGAACAGTTATAGGCACCCCTGTTGCAGGTACTGGAACTACATCATGATCATTATGCATATGACGCATGAATATCTTCTCGGAACTGTTGAACACAGCATGGCTAAGTACGAGGAAGTCTGTAGACAATACTCTGCATGACGCATCAAACAGCTTGGATCCTTGAAGAACGAACGACGTCGACTTGTTACCTCAGCACATCGTCGTAACAGGACATTCTTTGCAGTATATGGCAGTCAGAGTTCTGGTGGTGATCATGTGATATTCATGTGGAAACTGTATAAAGTCACATTCTGTCGGAGTCTGTCTATGAACTAATTATAATTCACAACCACCCACAGATACAACTCGCAATTGGAAAACATTACTGTCACACACATACTTCTCCCTAACCAAGGAACAACCTGTCTTATAATCAACTCCCGAACCTTGATATTGATCTCCCAAAATGAACATGGTCTCTAATCCATTCCATGTCACTACTAAGTCTCTAAAAGCACTCGGAATAGGTCTAATAATAAGACTAAGAAAAGGCTTCATTGTACTGACAGGAACGTATACTATTAATCCCCGATCAGACAATCTCACCCTCAAAACATTATAATATAAATACAAATCTCCTCCCGTGAACAATACTTTCGCCCCATGTAGATAAGCGGAATTCTTTAGAACATTTTCTAAGTATCCTAAAGGTAATATATCACCATACACACGACCATCTGCTGCAGCAATAATTGCTTTTATCTGCATTTGCACTTCTGTCCTTAGAGAATCAGTTTCTTTCTCAATATTAAGAAAAGTATGTTGGATCGTAAGAAGTGCTATTGTCACATCAAGATCTTCTTTCAATCCTTCTACTGTAACTGACAAATCATTCAAAGAATGTCTCATTGTTTCAAAACTACTTCTCAACTTCTCATTACTTTCTTGCAATTTATTTAACTGTTTCCCCTGAGCTATTAAGTCTCTTTGCACTTCTGCTACTTTGACTAAACTTCCAATGGACATCGCTCCAATCGCAGCAATCACGCCAACACCTAAAAGAACTAAAGGTGCTGCTCTTTTACTTCTCCTATTCTGTATAGAAGGTGAATTTCCTGGAGTAACGTCAGGAATCCATTCTAACGTTTTATCTATCCCTTTATCAACTCTATCTAATGTTATTGTTACTTCTTTCATTAATCTAGTTAAAGAGACTGGTAAAGTTCTCTTATTCTCTACTTCATCTAAAATGAACACGAGACAAAAAAAAACAAAAAAAAAAAACAAACAATAAGTATTATATACAGTATATACAAATATCAACCCATTTATCCCTCTAATTATATACAAATGTTCCATTACATTCCAACTTTCTTTAATTTTGAAATATGAGTTAATTTCGTCACACCAGTATTTACATCTTTACTACAAATCTATTCCCTTTTTTGATCTCTACAATCTCAAAAGGTCCATGGAACTTCGGACTTAATTTATAATTCGGATCATTCCGAACATTCACTTTAACAAACACTCTATCACCCATAGAAAAAGCTACTCCCGCGATTTCGCGTTACTTTTCTCTACCATTGCGCGCGAACTACTATGGGATTCAGAGCCGATGAAACACGGTTTTTCGGCAACACCTTTTTATCAAAGCATCGGATAAAGGTGAAAGTTGGCAAGTGTATATTTTATAACCCTACCTAATTATTGCAAGTGTTATTTACTACCTAAGTTCAATAGTTCTGGTACTTACCAGAGTAAAAGTGGGTTTCCTATGCCAGAGCCATCAAAATCGCAGGTAAGGGTTTTGAACACAATAATGACGTTAACCTATGACGTCATAAGGCTCCACCCACAGTGAAGAGAAGTTTACATATGGGGAAAACGTCTCTTCACTGTGGCTCTGCCCACTTGGCGATGGCATATTCACTAATTGATATTAGCACCCAAGACCAAGAGAAAGGGAAGGTTTGCTCACTTTCCCCCAAATATCCCATGTAGGTGGAGCTTTGTCTACTTCCTTATTGCATCAGCAGGTGAATTGCCGCAATGAGCATGTACCTCGAAGATATGTCATCGCCTACATAGTTACTCCAGGCAGGAGGCAACGACATCCAATTGGGTAGACCTTGTCTCTCTTGGCCTTTTTAATACCCATACAAGGCTTCAGCGATATCAATGATGGCGAGCAGGATTTGTCATCGTCCCCTTGATAGCATTATCATTCTCAATAATTTTATTATTATTATTATTATTATTATTATTATTATTATTATTATTATTATTATTATTATTATTTTGTGGAGGTTTCATTGCAACTTCCACAGCAGTTGTTAGGACTAAGTTGTTAGCTTGGATTTCTTCCATTTTCTTGATATTCGTATTGTTTCTACTTTACAAATAATTCAGTGCAAGTAGTTCATCCACATAATGAACCAGTCTATAGCTCATTTGTTAGATCTACATCTATTCAGGGCGGGAATACAAAAAGACAATCCATTTTGTTTATCTCAGGTTTTGACACTATAGCCTTCTGTTTGCAGCATGTCAGGAGCGGTCACTAGAAGTAGAATTTAAATGAAAAGCAATGATGCCTCATTTCCCTCAATTGTTGGAGTTGTAAAGTCAACGCCATTGTTTTATTTCAGTTAATGTAACCCATTGTTATTTTTCTTGGTTTTTTATTTATATCATATAACACCCTAAACAGCGCTTGTATACTCGCTGCAAATAAAAGGTACTGGTAGGAGTCAAGATTTTGAGGGCAAGCTCAAGCTATTATTTACCTGCTTCAATATCAATCAAATGTAACACGATTTATATTGATATGCATGGAAAGGAAAATATATTGAAATCAGTTTGAATGAGGAACATATTGTTATAATCACTGTGTTTTAATAGATATGTTTTAGAGGTACAAATAAAACATCTAACACTATACATAATTAAT
>JANJGK010005584.1:0-44798 GCA_039081455.1 Macrobrachium rosenbergii | reverse complement strand
GTGTCTTTAGCCACTACACTGGCGAGAGTCTGTGGCTAGGCTACTAATAACGAAAGTAAAGCTTTATTTAATAATAATAATAATAATAATAATAATAATAATAATAATAATAATAATAATAATAATAATAATTTTGTTGTTGTATATACCGTATTTTGATGTGCCCACGATCAAGTCCACATGGATCTTGTTTGTGCCATAAACTCTAAAATGTTTAAAATGTACACGATTATTGCTGTAGAACGCTTTACTGTCACTTACATACTTCCTGAAGTATCTTTAACTCTTTAACAACTGGGGTTGAATCCCACTACATTCACGGGCAACTTTTCATTATTAAGTTCTGCTCTTGACTCTAAAAGGAGGTTAAGGGGGTTGGAGAAATGTGTTGCCCTGATATTATGTGGATTTGGGTGGAGGGTGTCACACCCCCTCTACTCGTTTTCGACAGTCTATTAGAGAGTAGAGAGAAAGAGGGGAATCTGAATAGTTATTAGTTATTTTTATCTCGTCGAGACCAATTCCGTATAATAGGCGTAAGATGGTGCACGTTTAGACTAATCTCCGATGGCTTACGTCTGTAAACTCTCTCGTCTCTCTCTCTCTCTCTCTCTCTCATTGTTGTCGTCTTTCTCATAAAACATTTTGACATCATGACACATGGACCGATCACCTAACGTTTGTTGCAAGCTTCTGTTAATGCTAAATCTGTTGTATGAGGATTTAACTTTTTTTTTTTTTTACTTTTTGGGACGAATTTGAGATACTTTTGGAATTATTTTGAGAATATTAAGGCTTTATGTATTTTTTATTTAACAGATATGGTACTAAATTTTATCATGCAATTATTTGAAGGGAGAAGTAAATGGTGAACCAAAGAGAATCCATGTGTCTGAATATGGTACTGATGAGATTTTAGACTTGGTTACGAGGCTGATTTTGAATAAATTTATTAATTTTCGTAACTAAATCTTTTTAAACGGCACTGCGAGTTTGAGGGTGATTCTGGAAATAATTTCTGGTTGGTTGAAGGAATCGTAGGCCTAGTGAGGAAGTAAAACTGTTGGCTGTACAGTGAAACGACTGTTTTTTGTGAGCATGTTTTTGCCAGAATATAAAATGAGAGTGAATTCACACAGACAGCTTTGTATTCTTAGAATTGTTTTCAAGTTATATGAAATTTAGGAAATTCCGAATGATTTTAGTTGTTGGTTCTTTTCGAATATCATTTTTCAAATTAAATAGGAAATATTCTGACATTTTCCATGACAACATTTTCTTGCTTTATCGAGTAATCTGGTCGACAGCTGAATAATTTGATATAGAGTCATAATCAAGGTGCAAAATTCACTTTAAACATAGCTGGAACTAAAAAAAAATCACTAGTTACTAATGAAAGACCAATTTCACCAATGACTTTATAACCAACGGGAAGTATGCATAACGATTACTGGTTTTGAAATACACGAACATTTCCCCTCACTGAGAGAGAGAGAGAGAGAGAGAGAGAGAGAGAGAGAGAGAGAGAGAGAGAGAGAGAGAGAGAGAGAGAGAGAGAGAGAGGAAACCCATGATAAGATTGTTTACATGTTACGTTCGTTTTGCCAAAACGGCTTTCTCACGATTGTGGTTTACGGTCAAATTCCTCTTTATTTCCTGGTAATTTGAAATCTATCGAAACCGCAGTTGAAGCAGGACCAGAAAGAGTCAAATATGCAATATGAACTTGACCATTTGACAAAACACTAAAAAAAAAAAACTTTTTTGCAAGTCATTTGAAAACAGAATTGTATGAAAGTTTCGGGTGAACCGTTTCGGGAGAGAGTCAGATGCAAACAGGAGCGTTGCCAACGTTTCTTCGTCCTAGGCTCTCTCTGGAAGAAGGATGAGATTCTACGGGAACAAACTTCTTGGAAATAGGATACGCTATGTTTGAGATAATCCTTTCAAGTATTTTCTATATTGGGGTCATGATTTTGTTTTCATCAAAGCCCTGATTTGTTTTATACCTGAAGAATTAGACTTTCGTTGTATTTTTGCACAAGCGTCGATACGGTTCACTAACATACCTGTTATGCTTGTATTTCGTGCTCACTTTACTTTTTGTAAATACTGATGATTTTTCCCATATTGCTGATAACCGAACGCTTATTAATTATGAGTACTCTTTATTTTCTCATTTAAAATCCACATAGGCCTAGGTGATGTTTGAGGTGCGACGTGAGAGGTTATTATAGAAAATTGTTGAAGCCTAAAATAATGATGCTTGGAAGTTATATGGAGACAGAAATGGAACTTTAATAATGTCTCTCTCTCTCTAGTTCCTCGTTGGACAAATCGGTAGATTTCTTGGCTAGCACTCTGCTAGGCCCGAGTTCGAGTCTCCGGCCGGCGAATGAAGAATTAGAGGAACTTATTTCTGGTGATAGAAATTCATTTCTCGGCATAATGTGGTTCGGATTCCACAATAAGCTGTATGTCCCGTTGCTAGGTAACCAATTGGTTCTTAGCCACGTAAAATAAGTTAATCCTTGGGGCCAGCCCTCCCTCTCTCTCTAGGAGAGCTCTTCATCAGCTCCTCCTCAGTGGTCTGGTTCAACTAAGGTATACTTAACTTTATAGCAAAGGCTGTAGATATAAGACTATTGATATGGAAATAGGGCGGTTGAGTTGTCAAGGGAACTACTTGCTTGCTGATTTTCCCCTTATCTTCAATGGATAGTTTATTTACTGTTTATTATTTATTTATTTTTTTGTTTGTTTGTTTATTCATTTACTTATTTATTTATTGTAAAGCCACTTGTTCGTGTAAGAAGTCAAAGGTGAGTTCTTCTTCTTCTTCTTCTTCTTCTTCTTCCCGGGGATACTGGAGAACTCATTTAAGGAAGTACGTGAGTTCCTAACATTTCCTTTTTTTGACGTTTAGGCTTCTGTGTTTTCCGCTGAGGAGGGAACGATGTTCATTTTCCAAATCGACATTGAAAGTTGCAAAATGTTTCTAAGAGAGACTTTGTGAGATGAGCTTCTCACGGGGTGTAGGGGCGTCAGTCGCACGCCCAACCCCTCTCTGTTTTCCAGGCCTGGGATTAGCAGGAGTTTCTAACATACTCTCGGCAGAATGAGTGGGAGTCAGTAGGAGAACTGTTAGGTAGGTAAGGAAGAAGAGGCGTTGTTTCATCAAACATTGAGTGATTGTGGGAAGTAAGTTGAAAATATGGCTTCTCATAAACTGCTTCCCTTGTGTGAATGAAATTGCTTACTCTCTGGTGGAAATTCCTGTTGTGAGGGGAACATTAATCAAAAGTAATTTTTCTAAAGGCTTCGATGCGCTAGGTTTATTGGTTAATGACCCAAAGGCTGTAATCAGACTGATTAGCCTTCTTCTTCTTCTTCTTCTTCTTCTTCTTCTGTTCGTGATAGAGAGGAATTTCTTGCGTCACTTTTGAAGTTTTGATAGAATTTGTGATAAATAGTTTTCAGAGAAGCTGCCTGTGTGTCTTCTACATTTCTACGCATCTTTGTTTTATGAAGAACCAGTTGCCTCTTATCTTGAGTCTTCCTGAAGATTTGTGCCGAATGCTGAGGAATCATATCATGAATGAAGATGGATTCAAATTAGGTTCTCTTGGAAGTCAATTATTATCAAATAAAGGTGAATATATACCTCTCAAATTTTAGTCCAGTAAATAATATTGAGAATAAGTAATAATGAGGAAACAATACCTTCCATCCGGTAATTTCCCCAGAGGCTCTCTCTCTCCCTCTCTCTCTCTCTCTCTCTCTCTCTCTCTCTCTCTCTCTCTCTCTCTCTCTCTCTCGTTTAGACTTTTCTTCTCATCTATTTCTTCCCTCAATATGAAAAGATCTCTAGACCCTCATTCTTGTTAGTCTGCTTCTGTTCCGAGGACAGAACCAGGTTGGCGAAGAAGGAAAACAAAAAAAGGTCGTTTTCTATCTTTCAGTGTTATTCTCTTGGGTATTTTTTGCTTGAGTTGTTGAGATGTAAAGTAGAGCATTAAGGTTATTGTGGATTTATCTTCAGTGCTTTGTGTGTCTGTATATAAATATATTTAAAGTATATATATATATACATATATATATATATATATATATATATATATATATATATATATATATATATATATTTGTGTGTGTGTGTGTGTGTATAATGTGTGTGCGTGTGTCTGTCGATAGCGCAGTTCTATAACCAAACTTTTCCTTGACGGCACAATGTTGTATGAACCAAGAATTCATTCCAGTTTTCGTTAGTTACATTTTATATATATATATATATATATATATATATATATATATATATATATATATATATATATATTTATATATATATAGTTTTACGATTCGGTTCGTTACTCCGAAAACCTTTTAGTGTTCCGTCTGCGTCACTGACTCACTCCCTTCTTCTGAAGAGAGAGAGAGAGAGAGAGAGAGAGAGAGAGAGGGAGAGAGAGAAGGGGATCCCCATAAAATGTTGGTAGGGGGTATATTTTTTTACTAGAAAAACTGGAATTTGTACAAATCTTAGAATTCCTTTGATAGTCTATACATATAAAAGTGAATGTTTGTATATTAGTTTGGCTTCCACAGAAAATCGAACCGCTTGACAGACAAAGACAAAATTTTGCACACGGCGTCTGTGTCACTGCAGACAGGTTTTTAAAAATTCAAAATCAAACCCCTACCCCGTGACAGACATACAAACACAGACAAAACAAATGAAATTTTTGTTTTTACGTCACCTTTTCCTTCAGCGTTACTGCGTTAATTCTCATTTTTCTCCCGACGCCCCACTTTTTATTCCATGCGCTGTCAGACATATGGTTAACCTACAACAATAAATCCAAATCTCCTATAACATAAATTTTTTATCAGAATTTACGTGAATTTTGATCATTTATGATCATTGTTAACATAAGTGTTAAACACATACCTCACTGCTTGGCTGTATTGCTAAATTAAATATTTTTGGCTTCGTTACAAACTATATTTCCTACCTATAAAGCAATGAACCCAAACCAGCAGGTCCCTAAGCACAGACACATGCCAGTTGTGTTCCTCATTCGCGCATGTGTAGTAGCTGCTAGCTCAACACGACGTGCAAGATGTATGATGATAGTATTTCCTTTTTCTTTGTTAGTTCAAATGCGAATATTCTCATTATTTCGATCGTTTCTTCTTCGTTTTTACCTTCGGAATTCGGTATAATGACTACTTTGTAGCATCACGATGGCGTATGTCGTTATAAGTTAGGTTTAATCGAGGTTCATGGGGTGTTTTGGCAACAACACTTCACTTCACTGTGGTTACATGAGAGACAGACCTTCTCCCCTCCCACACACATGCAAACACAGACACACCTGAGTGCGAATTATAGAAATACAATATTTTTTATTTATTGTCTTTGTTCAGTGGAGATGCTTTTTATTCTCTTCTGATAGAGGAATGTAACCTCCTCTCCCCCTTCCCTCCCCCCCTATCTTCCCCTCACCCTCCCCTCCCGATTCCCCTTCCCTCTTCCAATTTTTCCTCCCCCTCCCCTCCCCCTTTCCTTTCTCCCCCCCCCTCCCCCTTTCCCTTCCACTCCCCTTCCCCCTCCCCTTTACCCTTCCCCTCCCCCTTTCCCTTCTCTCTCCCCTCCCCTTCCCTCCCCTCTTTCCTCCCCTCTTTCCTCCCCCTACCCGTATACTGTCATTCAGAGTATTCCCGGGCATTGGCAGGTTGGTCAGCTAGTAATACATAAATCTGGGTGATTTTTATACTCACAAATAACAATGCAGGAATATCACTTCATGTGAAATTCACTGTAGTACCTTGGAAATCCCTGGATGGGGACTGGAATTCCCGCGAATATCTTCAGATTAGCTGAGACTGAGTCCTTGTGAACTCAAAACACGATTTGGTTTAAATATGTGCAGAATCTTCCATTTGCACAATCTCCCCTGGTGTTGTTGTTCCACGTTGTTTTATGTTGTTGTTAGTGACAGGAACCTTCGAAATTTGTTTTTTTTCTGAATTTCATTGAGAGGTAGGCATCCGAATGTTGTTTGGTCACCTTGATGTTGGAAGCTTTTGGAAGTGTAGGTTTGATAGTCGAGACTTCTACAGACCTCGTTCGGTTGTGACCAGAGTAATTGCATGTATTCTTTGTAATCATTTGTAGTAATGGAGTAAAATGTTCATCTAGTGTTGCCATTCTTTTTGTATGGCTCCGCACTTAATATCCTGCAAACAAGGAATTGTTACATTTATTTCCTTACGACGTTTTATTAATGTATATATTTAAATCCAATATTGTTTCTAAAGATCTGGTCTAAATGAAATATTTCTCTCTCTCTCTCTCTCTCTCTCTCTCTCTGCTGAGCTCAACCTGCTTCTCTCAGCTAAGCTAGGTCTACCTCTCTCATTCGCTCAGCTGATATAGACTCTCTCTCTCTCTCTCTCTCTCTCTCTGCGCTGTTACAGATAATGGCATTTTCTCGGCCGTGACGTGACCTCCATAGACAACAAACAGGAATCTAAGTTTGTGGTTCTCTGGTAAACTTAGTCTTGTAATTTGCTCTGTTCATGTAAGGAATGGCCACATGAACAAGTAAGTTATTTGCAGCAGTGCCAACAGTATTTTTTTTTTATTAAATTTTTTTAATGAGATATTCTCGTGTATAAGACTTTCAGTTACTTTGTTCTCAAATATTCGCACTGATACAATATTTTTTTTTTAGATATTATTGATTTTGGAGGAAATGATTATTACAGGAATCAAATCGTCTTGCTTTAATTAATTTAACAAGGTAGCAGAAGGAATTATTTAGTCAAATGTATTGCGATATTTTCTGATTAACATAAATACTATATATATATATATATATATATATATATATATATATATATATATATATATATATATATATATATATATCTTCAATCATGCTTATTATATATTTTTTGAAATTGTACTTAGAAAGTTGATGGCCAGGGACGGGGTGTGCAGAAAACAGAAGAGAGAAAAGTCTAACCCTGAGTTAGTGAGGCATCATAAAGAACTTCTCCTTTGTCAGTTAAAAAATTAAGAACAAAAGTGAGCCCAAAACGTCCAATTAATAATAATAATAATAATAATAATAATAATAATAATAATAATAATAATAATAATAATAATAATGTGTGGATGTATCCATCGTTCGTATGAACAAGCTGAAGCAAATTTGCCCTGGGATTAATGACAGCGACCTAACCTAACTTACCACACAACAAAAAGGCAATCTGAATTACCTCTGAAAAGAGGCGATTTTGGACTCGTGTGGTAAGTCATGACGATTGACTTTTGTATTTCAAAGCTCACAGGACCTGATTCAGCGTTGATATTCCACGCAGGCATATCTGGGTGTCCAGTGCATTAGTAAGACAGTGCACGGGGATTAAAAAGATCTCATTCGTCACGAATTGAGGATTCAGTTGTGGGTCGTTCTCAATTGCACAAAGGCATTACTATATACTGAATGCAACATTAATGTTGGGATGAATATCGCCGGTATTGTTTTTAGGGGTTTGTGTTGCTATTTTTAGGTAGGAGGCTTTGATCAACTATGGTGCTTATTTGTGGTGTGATAGAGCTTCAAAAAAAAAAAAAACTGTTAAGGCCAGTGTACTGAGAGAGAGAGAGAGGGCTTTATTATATTTGCTTCTACGACGTTAACACCACCGATATCTTTCAGTGCAATGATGCCAGTTTTAATTATTACTGATTTAATGAAATAGTAGTGTTCTTCCAAATGCAAATTTGCTGTCATGAACCCAGAAATCCGCTCAGGTTCTGCCAAGTTTCATCAGAGTAACGATCATTAATTCAGGTGAGGTGTTCAGTGTTCCGTTCCCTTGAAGACGAACAAACCTCGTGTCCCTTATTCAAGCAGAGTGGATGCCGTCTCGCTATCTCAGACTTGAAGTTGACAGGTGCCGATTCTGAACGTTAGGCGGGTTTTTTATTATTTCCTTCTTTCTTACTGAAAATGCCTCCATTCATGAGATGGCCTAGGATTTAGTAGTAATGAATATTTCTCCAAATGTTTAATTTTGCTTATGTTTGCGTCCTTCCTGATATTAATGAGGATGTCTCCAAACTGTTTAATGTTGTTCACAAGGTTTATAGAGATATAAGGTCTCTCCGCGCGCAGCTGAAGTCGGATTAAAAGCCGAGCTTCCATATGTCGTTATAAATTAGTGACGTCACGCAGTACGGTGCTTCAGGGTAGGCCCTTTTTGGGTACTAGATGTACACTAGAATTCTGTTATCTGCGTTAAATGAGGGTGGGGGGGGGGGTGGGGGTGGGGGAGCTGAAATAAGAGTACAAGACGTGGTTAATAATAGATTTGTAATGATTCAGTTGCTTGCTTATTATTGGATTATACAATATATAAAATTTTTGACTATCGGATTACATATTTACAAGAAATTGTACAAGACCTGTCCTATGATGATACACTAAGAGTGCAAAATCTATATATACTGCATATATATATATATATATATATATATATATATATATATATATATATATATTATAATGAATTAAAGAACTATTTTCTTCAGCTTTTTTTCAACCTTACTTTCAGAAATTATTGACCTGTTTAATATCCTAATCCTGAAAAATGTTCGACACCAAAAAATATATGATACAGCTTCCTCAGGCAATGCCATAATTATGTTTCTTTATATCTATTGATAGGCTTTTTATCGCACCCTTAGCCGCTTTCAGTCTTTTTGCCGTGGTGTCATTTAAACATTTTCTCCTTGGTTTTTAGTTCAGCAATAAATTGCCTGCTTGGTTTCATCAGACACCCTCTTCCTCTGCTTATTGCTCCAATCCAAGAGGTATCATCCTCAGACACTTTCGACCCTAAGTTCGGGTATTGTGGAATTTCCTGTGCAATGAAACCGCCTAAATATTCTAATCCCTCTTCTCCTATTGCAGTTTCTAAGTCGAAGGTGTCCTTAGAATTTCCTGAAATGTTCTTATCCTCATTACCTTCATCAAGATCCGAGTCAGGCAAACAAAACATCATTGCAGAAAGGGCTAGTTCACTTTGCAGCCACTGTTTATCAGAAGCTGATGATTTCTGCTCATTCAAGCAAGAAAAGGAAGCTGCTGACATGTTGTCTCCGTTACCACTTTCTTCTATGTTGTGCTTCGAACCCATGAGAGAAGTCTCTCTCTCTCTCTCTCTCTCTCTCTCTCTGTGCCCACTAAGTGACATCTTATTCTGTGCTTTACTGCTACAGGTGACGGATGCTGGTAACATGCTCCCATTTGTCGAAGGCAACCGAAGAAGTTAGTGTTCCAATCCATCTTGGTTTAATCTATACGTCAAGATGTATTATATACCAAACTTTTTGCCATCATTTTGTATAGTTTTGGTAATTATATTGAGGATATCATGATTCCTTTTTGAAACGGGTAAGCCATTTTGCTACCAGTCACTGTCAAATGTTTTGGAGTGTTAACCATTTTGTCTAGCACTGCATTTTGTTCCTCTAAATTTAACCCATAAGCATTGCGTGCCCACTTTTTGTCAGTTGGCACTCGAGAATTGAAGAGATCAAACCATCTGTTTACTAGTGAGTTGAACTGTATAGTTTTCTCCCAGTGTTTCTCCGAAAGCAGTCCTTGTTTACCAAAATATTCCAGGGATTTAGCAGTCGTTTCTGAGAGAAGCTGAACCGCTGATTTTACACTCATTCTTTGGACTCCTCGAACATTCACTTGTTTTTCTGAAAGCTTATGAGTTGTCCGCAGATCACTGACACTTCTCTCCAAAAGTTCTCTCACAGGACCACTGTTTATGTACACGTTTTCATCTAATGTAAAACCATAATCTAAAAAATTATTCCGAATAAGTTTTACAAGATGCGGAGCATCAGCAAAAACATATATTTCACGTTCACTGTCTGCTGGCTTTTTAAATGATGTTTTCATTGTATGAACATCTCAGGTTTTCCAAAGCCTCATATTCGTAGGGCTCATGTCATTAACCATGGTATCTACGGGGTAACCAGCTGATTCTACTTTCAAAACCCATTTTTTCCCTTAATTCCTCATTTTGGGGAAATCTATGAAATATTAGGTTGCCCTTCTTTGAATTGCTTGAGTTGCAGCCATACACAGCACAATAATTAGAAATTTCCCTTGAGGAACTGAGGCAACAGAAAATAACGAATTTGTAGGTATATATAAGCTGCATTGTGTCCTTCCAAGGTCTGTGTCTATGAGATATATACTGATTTTATCGCGTGGTCGGATCAGTGCACGATTGTTCTTGTTGTGACCTCATGGAGAAAGTAGCGCGTGACGTCACAAAAACAGCCTGCGCAGAGCGCGGTCAGTTTTGGAACGAAGATGGTTGACCTTGTATCTCTATTGACAGACCTTGGTTGTTCATATATATTATGTCTGTCGATTGGTTCGTATTTTGAAGTACTCTTCTTTCTTTCATCGGAGCAAACTTTTCGTGTCTTTGTACTGACAGAAGTCCTTCCTTCCTGCTGTGACACATTTGGCCTCTGATTGAATCCACATTTTGACCTTTATTCATTGTTCTTCTTCTTCTAATTATTATTATTATTATTATTATTATTATTATTATTATTATTATTATTGTGGTTTTACTCCAAATTAAATACTGTCCGTATTATTATTGTGGTTTTACTCTAAATTAAACACTGTCCGTATGGCGTATAGAATTTAGTTCTCATCCCACAAAAACAACTTTTATCGTTGCAACGATTTGATCTTTGAAGTTAACGGACCATTAAGGAATTTTTGTCCCACCGAAGATTTCAGTCGAAATGAACGAAATTTCGGCTTAGGCTAAGCGACCTTCCTTGGAATGGGAACTGGAGTGCGTCCTTGGAATGTGCCCCGGAAGTCCCTCTTAGGCTGAAACTGAAAGGGACTTTATTCGAGCTTAGGAATCAGTTGTATTCATTTAGCCTCTTGTTTCCGTCGGCCTGAAGCAAAGGAGAGTCTCAGCTATCTTGGGTCGGTCTAGGGATTTTGAAGGATCTATATAGGCTTAGAGAGTGCATGGTTTTAAGGCCTGTTTTGGCTAATAGGAATCTGTATATTCGACCGTCTGATGATACGTTTAAAAACATTTACCATAAAGCAAAATTTAAAACTGCAGGAAGAAGAAACAATAAGAATATACATGAGAATAATTAGAAGCGTCTTTCAAACGGTTGGTTATGATTAGCGGAATGATAAAAATGTCGTCACCCCCCACCAGCTGGGATTAAAGCTTCATTTCCATTTTCCTCCTCCTCCTCCTCCCCCTCCTCCTATCTTTCCTATCCCCCGCCCCCCAAACCCACGACGCGTAAAACGAATCCCTTACGAGTCGGAATGAAACGGCTGACAGAAGGAGGCCAATGGCAACATTACTGGAACTTCTTGTCATCCGGATCATAACCGGATTTTCATCGCTGCTCGTTATTCTGTTGTCGGGGATCGGCGAGTCTTCCGAAAGAACTTCCGCTGGATTCTCCACGCGATTTTGTGTGTTTCCTGAAATAGTTTTAAGAGAAGGAACATTTATATTTATACTCACTCCGTTCCTGAATCGGGGATTGAACGCTGGTTATTCAGGTTTTAGGCTGAAATTTGTGTCATTTTAGGCTGAGAGTCTAGTGTATCTAATACATCTACTGTCTATTTTGTTTTGACTTTTGTTCATATTTGTTCTTCATTAATCTTTCATCATTTTAAAAACTAAGAAATGCACGGGTTACATTTAATATCTATATGATAATACAGTCAATAAGATCGTGTAAGTTGAATAAAATTGAGAAAATGTTATTGCTACGAAGACGAAGTCATTTTGTTTCCAGTCGATGTTGGAGAAATAACTAATTGTAAAGACGTTGATCAATTACATTCAACATCCCTTCACATTACCCTCCTGAGTAGATGGCACCTAACCTAACGTAGCTCGAGCTTCTTTTTTTTTTTTTTTTTTTTTTTTTTTTTTTATTATTTAAACGACCAAATAGTTCATAGACGTCTTTAACCCCGGCCGGGAATCACGGCTGGATCCAGGTTCCATCACGCTCTGTTGCCTGGAACATGGACCTGGAATGGAAGAACGGGATTTGCTGGATTGTGTTTGGAATTCCCTGGAAGAGCCTGTTGGTGCATTCGAGTGGGGAAAGGCCTTGTACCTTAACCCAATTTGGAAAATGACCACTGGCCTTGGGCAAGGCTTCCTTTGTGAAGGGAAGGCTCATTTGATGAAGTATTTTGTGCAGTAAAAGCTCATTTGATAAAGTAGTTTACGAAGGAAAATCTAATTTGACATAGTATTTAGTTTTAAGAAATAATTAGTGATTCATAATATTCTGTTTGTTAGCTACATCCACTTTTAGTAAGTACATAGGAAACCTTTATATAGGCTACTTAGAGACTCCCAAATTATGCTCCCATATTATCGTGTTTATCCTTATCTGTAATCTACAGCATTATTTTACATGAACTGAATTTCGTTAGAGACTGTCCATTTTGTAGTACAGTTTCAGTGGTGTCAGGCAGCAAACGTAAACATGTTTAGTTTATCTTGAATTCAGTTTCTAACTAATTTTTGCTATGAAGCCAATATTTAAACACCAGAATATTTGCTGAGGAATATCCAGAACATTTACTGTAGCTTTCCTGCAATTTTTTTTTATTTATTTTTCAGCAAATATTTCTGCATATTTAATCATTCAATTTTTCACTAATGTCAAAGTAATGAAGCGGGCTTTTCATAATTGACATGAGTAAGTCTCCTTGGTCAGGTTATGATTATTAATCTTATAATTTATATTTGTTCTTATTTTTCGGTTAATTTCCGTCAGCTCAGATATAATATTACTGGTTCATGGGTTTAATGTTATGCTCATTCTGAATTCCTGTTAAGCATTCGTGAGGTAGAGAGCATCTGACCCAACATGGAACATTTCATTGTTTTGTTTTTGTCCAGATTTTGTTTTATGCTCTGGTTGATTTTGATGATACGATGCATAAATAGTATGAGTTTTGAAAAACTCTCTCTCTCTCTGTTGTCTTCCGTAATTATGATTTGTATAAGAATTTAGATGTTAAGGTCTCTCTCTCTCTCTCTCTCTCTCTCTCTCTCTCTCTCTCTCTCTCTCTCTCTCTCTCTCTCTCTCTCTCTCTGTGGTTTCAATGTCATTCGTTAAAACGTTTGAGACAAATGTGACCGAAGCCTTGCCTTCTTCCAGTACTTTACAGGTGTGAATTTATTTTAACGTTCATATTCACCTGCAGCCTCCGCTAATTTATAAATGTATTAGGTACTTTCTCTTCATTTAAGAACAAAAATATAGCAAAGTATAGAGGCTAATTCCTAATGAAAAAATAAATATAGCAGTTCTTTCCGAATCCTCCCACGCCCAACGTAAACCAACGCTGCTCTATCACGACTAGCAAACCTTTCGTCACGTTATAACCACCGAATTACATCCAGTGATGTCCTTTCATAAAAAAGAAAGTCCAGAAGATGCAAAAAGGGAATCCGGGGAAAGGAGGAGATCACGTGCCACATTTCATCGCCCGAGCGAAACTTGCAGTTCATATACTTTTAGACGGAGAGACATGAAGAGTTTTTGACTGACCTCAATGATTTTTTTAAAAAACCAAATATAGATTTTAATAATTATTACATAAACAAAGAGCAAATCCAACTGCCATATAAACCTTTAATAATGTTACCATCACCACCTAATCTTGAAGTGCAACGAACCAACTTTTTGTGCGTCACAGCAGAGCTTCCAAATTTGAAGGAGGCCCTACCTACCTTCACTTTCAGATGAGCAACCTTCCTGTCAAAAGGTACATCAGTGACCTTTTCGTCATCACCATTCAGGCCTTGTCCTGAAATCAAATAAATTTGGTCTTTCTGTACTGATTACACAAGATCAAAGCAATTCTAGTATTTTCTTATTATGACATTAATATTTCTCACAGATCACAAGTAATCACGGGTCCTTACATAGCAACCATATTTCCTTTGCTAGTGAAGTTTTTATCCAGCCAAAATAAAAAGGTACAAAATATTTCATGAATAGGACTGTAAAATTCAGTAACCTAAACCAACTCTGTTTCATGAAAACAAAATCCTTTCCAAGATTTTTCTAAACATGAACTTACACCAAAGTTATACAGTGAGGCAGAAAAGCTCAATATCAACAGAGTCCAGTTCTAAAGTAACCTTCAACAGTATCAAAATTAAAATGCTCCAAAATTAGCATTAAAGTTAAAATTGTTGATAATCTACACTACAGTGAAAAAGAACTGAGACCTAAAGAGGGAAACGAGAACCACCAGAAAAGAAGAAAGCTTCACTTGCAAAAGCAAGAAAGAAAGCCGTCAAGAAGAACAATCATTCCTTTACTGGAGAGAATGTTGACTCTGTAATGCATTACACTGACTTGAGAAATCTACTCTGGATAAATTACATTTTACCCAGACTGAAAACGACCAATCTACATATATATGTTAAAACATTCCAGGTAATATAAAGAGTAACTGGAACTAACAGTAAAGCAATCATTTAAGTAGACATTGACAGAACCCCCTTGAATATAGCAGCTTGCTTAGCAGAAGGAATCCCTACAAGAATTCCAACTGATTATTACAGTATCAAAGACTATAGCTGCACCTTTCAAAAGACTCTCTCTTGTTTGCTGCAGATTACGGAATGGGGACAAAGCACAGATATGTAGAATTATGAACACTAGAAAAGTTACTCCATATATTTAAATCCTTAGCAACAATAAATGTGTATTTTGTGTATATTCTCATAAGTATGTATGTATTTTAGTAACCTGGTTTATTCACAAATATGTGGGTTCTCTTTCCCCCTTTCCACTACCAAGCAAGAGTTGAGAACCTTAACAACTGTTCACAAAATCTATAGCCAAAGAAAACCCTTCCAGAGAAAGTGAAGGAGCAAATCCTGAGGCCCCAAAGTCAAGTCACCTGAAGCAACTGCTTTGCAGGAGCACACTACCAGGAGGCGGGAGAAGAAGAAGAAGTCACTGAATATTCAGGCATGTCCAAGAAGCCATCAACACTAGCATCACCCCCTAACTCAGCCAAGACAGTAGTTCCACAAAAGGGTCAGAGTCCCTCTAGACATCAACACAAAGGCTCCTGCAGCTTCTGGGAAAGAAACAGCACAGCCATAACATGGCTGAACTGCCCAGTCCTGACAGCAGCATCCTCCTGGGCAAGAGGACACTTCCACAATACTCTGGAACAAGAGGGAACACAAGGATCCAAGAGTAGGAGGAGACAGACATCAGCAGGAGCTGTCCACTTCCCGAAACCCTCTATCCGACCCCCAACAGAGATGAGGTGAATCACCAAGCATTCTTCCACAAGACTCAACCCACAGGGTGAATTCAATGCCTTCAGTGTGCATAATGTGGCACACCGTTGGCAGTGCATACTGAGGAAATGTTCAGTGTCCCCTTTGGCCCCAGCAACATAACTAGCTGTCCAACTTCTCAAACTTGTCACTGATTCAATAGACTTGCTACTTATGAAAAACCCTTTCAGTTCATCTAGAGCTCAAGAGTGTCATCAGTGATGACTGTCATAGTCATTATTCCAACAAAATCTTTGTCAAAATCTTTATTCTTCCCTGAAACTCCAAAGGGCAATTTGGTGGATGTATCTCAGCTACAACTTCAGCACAACAGGCACTCATCATCAACTCAAGTATCTGGTTATCATTCTGATATCTTGAGACTACAAAACCTTTGTGAATAGGTCACAAAGTTTTATCATAATTTAGGCATTATGTGGAGTGTAACAAAATAAGTACACATTCAGCTTCTAGTACTCAAACAAATTTGCTACATGACATCAATTTTTTAACATGGATATTTCCAAGTGGCAGAAGAATATGCATCAAAAATACTTCTTTTAAAAGCAATTGGTTGTCAGGAAAGGAACTTGGTACCAAGTGTTGAAAAACAGCATTGGAACTCTTAGATCAAAAGACAAAATTCAAAATCCTTCTCTTGTTGCAGAGTCCCAAATTTCCACTTTCTGATGGCTGTCACCCGTGGAACGATCACTCGCTGACAACAAGCAAGGTAGCAACCATAGTTGGATGGAACCCTCCTCATCCAAACTATTGCCTGCTCTGTAGCAAAGAAATGCATCAACTGAAGGATCTGGGTAAAACAAATGACTGCTTTCCTCCTTCTTGGACATTCCAAACTCTGGATGTCCCCACAGCAAAATAAAGAAAAGAATAAATGAAAATGCTATTGAGGAGGAATGCTCTGCTTCCTGGAATTTTTTCTGTAGTCATACATAACTAATAACTGACAGTCCAGACTTGCAGGTTCAGGAACTTGTGTGGTTTCCGTACTAAACCTTTCTCTTCTAGGCTGCCATTCCTACTTTTTCATTCCTCCACAAGACTCTACTGAACCAGTCCCTGGGGCAGACGTCACTGCAGAAGCCTCCCTCATCATCCCAGCAGGTGGAGTCTCATACAAGGTGGAAAATGATAACCAAAGGGACACCCACCTAACAGCCACTACAGTCTGCCTCACTTCTGCCAATGAACCGTTATCCAAAACAGACCAAAATAAATTCCAGCCACTAAGCAAGATCTGGAAATGCAGCACAAAAACACAAACACATGAAACAGGTAACATGGAAAGTGTTGACAACTAACAGAACATGGGTTCAGCTACATACTAAAATTGCTTGGAAATTAGGGAAAACCACAAAGGCACCACTCAGTGACCTCTCTCTAAAATACACAAACATCGACCTTATTCAAGAGCATCAAGTCTCCAGTCAAATGCAAGCTGTCAAGACCTGTAATCTTCATCTCAAGTTTTGTTAAAGAAAAAACACTAAGACAACGTCAACACCATAAGTTAACTTTTTCTATGAAAGCTTCAACAACTGAAAGAATTAACTTGAATTTCACCTTCCCTAATATCCAGTCATCCTCACAAGAGGAAGAACTATTAGGAGGACATCTGTACAAAAAGTGTCGCAGGTTACACGGAGTAATGTACGTAAGTAAACGCAAAGTCACACAGTACAGTACCTCTGACACTCCATCACTGATAACAATTTGGAAATAACTCAAGTGGCAATGTCTTTGACTCCTGCAAGTCTGGAATTAAAAACACCAGGCCTATTTAGAGGGTTCAAACGTTATTACCATTTAAAAAGTGTGACCCTTTTCTTTACGATACTTGACAGATCCTCAACTGAACCATATACTTAAGTCACATATTAGCTACATTTTCCCATCAATCATTTCCAAGGTCATGGAAATCACTCCTAAAATGGCTGTGGAAGGGAACTATTACAGAACACCACTGCTTTCCCACCTGATCCTGTCTCTGACGTATGTGTATGTTCCCTTCAGAGCTCTGGAGCAAAGACCAGTGAGATTCACACAAGGGGAACAGATGCCTCTGCTTCACGGACCACAGCTCCTGGAGCTAAATTCTTCACCTGTCGTAATGCAAGATGACTGATACAATCTGCAAAATAAAACTGAATTCAGAATAACACGTACTTGTCATTATAAAGCAATGGTAAAGTTGTATCTTCTGACTGAGTTTGAATTAAAAAATATATAAAGGCCTTATACCTTAATGAGTGGTAGATATCTCTAGTATGACAGACAAGATTTGTAATTACTCTGGTAAGACTGACAGTGGTCATGAGGACACATGGGCTTTCTTGAAGCAAATCCTGCGTGATGATCTCTTTGAGAATCAACTTATAAAATCACCCAGTGGAACCAACTGCACCACTTTGCATGACTGCAATACTGCAACAGCTTCATGGCCCATTTTACTCACATTTACATCTCATCTCTACACACACACAGCCACCTGGGAAAAATATGCAATATAGGTACCACATTCTACCTACTGTCTGATGCCATGAAGTATTATGTCCCTGAACAACTGCAGAAGTGTCAACCTACTCTACTCCTCCCAAACTAATTGGACAGGACATAAGCATTGCCTGATAACAAAAATCAGCCTCCATCATCTCTGCCCATCTAGTCTGCAACTCACAAAGGTTCCACAAATGACAAACACAAACTTCTGGAATGGAAAAAGCTGGAAACCTTCAAATCATCCCAGGTTTATCCTGTGCCTTAATTGTTTGTGCAGAAACAGAATGGTTGAGTCATAACCTTGGTTCCTGCCTCAAGCACTCTAAAGGAAAGAAAACACGTCCAAGAACCTGGGGGAAGCATCACAGAAGCTCCTTGGGATAAAAAAAAAAAAAACACTGGGTGCCATTCTCTCTCATTCTCCTGAGAGAGCCTCTGCCCTTAACAACACGATACCTCTGACCCCTACTCAACAATTCATATTCTGAACTGACAGATGACTTCCTTGAAGCAGGATGTACCCAACCCAGAGGAGCCAAAGGATGTGTTACAGACTGAAGTGAAGAAATTAATAAGGTGTGATCCACAGAGATAAATTGACCAAAACACAGGATCAACTTCAGTATCAAGAGCATCATAGGGGGTGCCAGATGATTAATGTATATACCCTGCGCATATCTGTTCTCTGTTCCCAAGGAATGCTGGGCAAAGTGAGGACCACACACAAGCCCAGCAATGAGACCTTCATTTGAAAAAAGCTTTTCAATTCAATGCAGAATGAAACCTTCCATGCAACAGAGTTCCTATTAGGGAATATACTTTATTATTATTATTCAGAAGATGAAACATATTCATATGGAACAAGCCCTCAAGGGCCATTGACTTGAAATTCAAGAAGTTTCCAAAGAATGTTAGGGTGTTCATTAGGAAGAAGAAAGAGGAGATAAAGGGAAATATAAAAAGAAGAGATATCACTCACTTATTACAAAAGAAAAAAAATTTTTTAATTAACAAATATATAAAAATGTCTCTGTTGAAATACAACTTATGAAAAAGTGACAAACAAGAGACCTTACATCAATGGTCCAAGTCATGCTGCTACTATTAGGAAAGAGAAACCAACCACCACGAACCACGCAGACATCTACACCAGAGTACAATATTCCAGTACAGGAGGTACAAATGAGCTAAAACAGGTTGCACTGACTTTATCACTGTTATAAATATATGAGTCCTTACGAACAATACCTAACTTTCATGCAGCATTTGCTGAAACTTTCATTAGAATTTTCTCAAACGTTAGATGCGAGTCAAAAGTTACACCTAGAATAGTTAAAGCTTCAGACTCATTCAGCAAAGTTCCATCCACCTGAAGGGGAGGATCGGGTGGGAAATCTGTACGAGATCTGCTAATCAATGGTGTTTTTGTTTCACTGGAGTTCAGCCTCGTACCCCACTGACTACAGTACACCATCCCCTGATCCGGTCCATGTCCCCATTGAGGCTGAGGGCAGCTTATTTTTCAAAAATGGAGACTTCACTACACCCACAAGTGTTGCATCATCAGCAAACTGAACAATTTTGTTTTCCAGGCCAATAACCGTATCACTTGTATACACTAAAAATAACAGTGGATCAAGAACACTGCAGTACCCTGTGGAACTCCACACACAATAGGTCTCGGTTCATTAGAGATTCCATCTGAGCAACTCAAAGCTGCCAACCTGTAGGGAAATCTTGAAGTATTCCTAAAACATATCCACCCACTCCAAGATTCTAAATAAAATGCCTTGTGATTTACTAAATCGAAAGCATCACTACAATCTACTTGAATTGTTCTGCACTCAAAACCCTTATCAAGGTTCTCTTGCAAATGGCAAGTCAAGTCTAAAAGAGCCTTGCAGGTACCTAACAGCTTCCTATATACATACTGAATATCAGCTAACAATCCTTTAAATCCCACATACTTATATAGAGGCTTAAAAATAAGTTTTTCACCACCTTTGGAGAGCACAGGGAGAATAGAGATTGGCCTGTAGTTACTGCAGTCTGCAGATATGCCACTCTCTGGAACAGGCACTTTATTACAAAGATTGCACTCATCCGCAAAGATACTAAATCTATAGAATCCACTAAACTTGGGAGACAACACGCTAGAAACTTTTTTAAAAACAAAGGGAAGAAACGACCAGGGTCTTCTCCACCTCAGCTATCAAGATTATCCAGAATTTTCTTAACATCCCTGGAGCAAAATGCAAACTAATTTTGTGAGAAGAGGTTCAGGATGACAAGCATCAGGGAGAGGAACATCCTCAGCTGACTGCTTAGCTTCAAAAGCTTGATGAAGCATAAACAGCCAATCCCACACCCAACCTTCTTGCATCCTCCGAACACACACACTCTCTCAGTCCTTCACTTGCAAATACCTTCCAAATCACAAGCTGACCAGATCATTCAATCTAACTCCCTGCAACACACTCATTCTTCATCAGTCCACATCTTCCATGCCCTAACCGGAAGGTGCCTAATATTCCCAACCAGCAGAAGGCCTACAGTCTAGACCCAAACTTCCATCATCTTTTGAGCGAACGAATAACACTGCTTACCACTAAATACAAGATGTCTTCCCTAAGTGCATTATTGGTATGCATACCACAGCTATGAACTTACTTAATGCTCTTGTTTCTTATAAATCTATAACATGTAATACTGGTGGCAGTCACTTGCAAAGCCAAAGGCTATAATACACTTCAGTACATCATTCAACAGTACATGGTCTCGTGCTTATTCTGGAATCCCAAACCATTCACAGCATAAACAGCACGCAGCAAAACTCTCAACACCTCACAAGACCAAGAACACCTTCAAAGAGAGAGAGAGAGAGAGAGAGAGAGAGAGAGAGAGAGAGAGAGAGAGAGAGAGAGAGAGAGAGAGAGAGAGATTAGCAAGCAACAGTACAGTAATGAAACCAGAGATCTCTAACCACTGAGAGCTCCTCAAATAAACAAAAGCAATTTACTCCAGCAATCAACAAAAGCAACTCCTAACCATTACATATTCATACCCAGTTCATTCGATGCTGCCCTGAAGTGGAGACAGACATTAAATTGAAGGGAAGGGGGTGGGGGGGGGGATGGTCCTTTCCTTCCAGATGACAGAGGGAAGGACTTGCCTGCTGTGACCTCCATTTCCTTCACCAACAATGTGTTCAGCACTTCTTCCGTAGAGTCCCTTCCAGCCACAATATCTGAAAAGATTTCTTTTACAGATCAGGTATCCCAGTCATGGTTAACTGCCAAAAGAACACTACTTGAATTGTCTTCTAACTAAAAAAATGTAAAAAATGACAAACAGGTCAAAATCAGCTCTCAACACTAAGTACAGTTTTTCCTACTGACAGCTCACACTAATGAGTCGAGTACTACTCCATTGTAGCCCAAAAACTGTTCCCTCTCACTCCAAATTAACCATCTCTCATCTCACTCAAAATGGCCATCATGCTACTTGTTCACTTCTCTTACAACTTCAAACTTCAGTACAGCATCCACAAAGTTCTTAAATGTTTGCAAAATCTTTCTCAACTTCAATACTGTGGATAATTTAAGGCCATATTTTGCTTGCTCATAGACAGAACATCATACACTGCTTAATGATTTTAAGAAAAGTCAGTAGTTTACTTGGAAAAAGTGCAAACATTCTGTTGCATATTACCACAAAGGAACAGTCTACTTTCCAAGATTTCATCCTAAAATCTGTGAACATCATCTTCTGCAAAATGAATCAAACTAATAACCTCATTTAAAAAACTGTACATAATTTACCCAGATGGCACTTGAAGCAATGACCTGCATGAGAATGCAAGTTGAATTCATAAGTAATGTTGAACAGAGAACAGTTGCCAACCCTCAGTCTTTTTGAAAGATGATCAGGAGTTTGGGAAGTAACCCTGGACCAGGTCTAGAACTTTCTCTATTTCTAAATAATAATAATAATAATAATAATAATAATAATAATAATAATACACAATTCAATCTTTATCATGATCCATAAACACAAACCCTCTCCTGGACTGAAGAACTTCTGAAACACATTCCTTGGTGTGCAACAGAGCAGAGGTGTGCCCCAGGACACTTTCAGGCCACAAAGGAGGAATATGCTACAGCATAATGGAGCTCTCAAGTCTGGCAACATGGAAGTTCCACCACCCTTTTAATCTCTCACAAAAATCAGATCTCTTGTTTCACTGAAGCAGAATTGCTATGACGGAGGAAGCCAGCACAGACACCTCCCTACTTACAAATGAGTTATGGTTCTGGGTGGCCGTTTGTGTTGAATTGTCTGGAAGTTTGTTACTGTACTCATTGCAGCCCTAAGTACAGTATGATATAAGTCAATACAGTACTGTACTGTAAGTTTCTTCATTTTGAAACACAATTCACTGTGTACCTACAGTACTGTACTTTATAAACCAGGCGTGCAGAACAAACTCTGAACTTGCAGGTGGCAAAAGGGAGAGCTCTTAACACAATTACAATCTGCGATCCCGTATGTTTGTATCTCTGAATGTTTGTAAGTTGAATGTCCGGAAGTAGGGTGGTGTCTGTACTGCCTCCATGTTCTTCATCTCCATTCATCCGAAACAAGGATGGTCTCTTCTTCCTAGACCTGCAGAGAGAGCAGGGAACTCTGAACCAGGCCAAAGACACAGAGATTTCTGACTTGGTGCCCTTCCCTTCCCTTCCTAACAGTTGCCCTTCCCTTCTCATACCTCTGCAAGACCATACTCGCCCAGTCCTTGGGGCTGATGTCACTGCAGAAAGAAGCCTTCCTTCCTTCCTCACCCCAGCAGGAAGAGTCAAATTCAAGGTGGAAAACACAGAGCTCAGACATCACAGGGATACCCACCATACAGCCACTACAGTCTGCTGCATCCCTTCTGCTGATAAACAGTTCACCACAACCTAAGAAGATAAACCCCACATCCAAAGAACTTTCTGAATTTTGGAAATAATACGTGATGCAGAGGGATGATGAAACATGTTTCCAACTGTGGAAAACTTCAGCTATGCACAGACAATTGCTTCCAATCTCAGGAAAACAACAGAAAAGGCAGCATACAGGGACTAGCCACAAATGTTGACACTATTTCAACGCATTGATTCTCTAGTCAAATAGAGATTGTGAAGCCCTGTACAGTCATCTTTAAATAATTCACTTATTTTGTTGTGAGCAATTAAGAATAAACAACCGAGATCCTATATTATTAAGTGAAACAAAAAGAAACAAACTCATACCTCAGTCAAACCTCATCATTACAGATATTTTCAAGCAGTTCACCCCTATTTTTCAGTCTCCAGAAGCTAGCTTAATATGCAGCAACCAGCTAATGACTGAACATCTACTCAGAAGTCATCACCATTTTCAAGAGAAACAAACTGCATCACAGAAAGAGTCATGCAAAGGACAGAGGCAGCCTTAGTTAACCAGCCACCCAAAAGAGCTTCATGTGATTGCATTTTTCTAACATTTTTTTTTAATAGAATATGGCATTGTCTACAGACAGGACTGAATCATAAGGGCTATAGTTAACATCTTCCTTTCTCTTTGTACAGCTGACTGCCATAATTCTTCTTTTCATTGTTATTATTATTATTCAGAAGAGGAAGAACCCTGTCCACGTGGAATAAACCCGCAGGGGCCACTGAATTGAAATGCAAGCTTTTCAAGAATATGCTGCTCATTAGGAAGGGGAGGTAAAGGGAAATAAAGAATGAAGGGATCTCACTTATTAAAAAGATAAAATAAATAGATAAACATGTATTCAAATGCAAGGAGCATAGTATTAGGGTAGCAATGCACTGCATCTTCCCCTGAACTTCTGAAGAAGTTCCAACTGCATGACATCTCAGTAGGGAGGCTGTTCCCCAGTCCACCAGTGTGAGGAATGAAGGACCTCTGGAACCGAGAAGTTCGACAGCAAGGCTAAACATTTACTGCTTCATACTTCCACAAAACCTGCTCTTTATCCATCACAAAAGACTTCAGGGATGTCACATAATCCTCTTAAGGTCGGATCCAGCCCTACTTGGCACAAGGGGTTTGTTCTCGTAAGACGGAATGAAGTGAATTGTAGTGTATTAAAGGGAAGCAGGAACCGACGTACAAACGTTGATGATGATGGCAAAGATGAATCCATCATGAAGGATGAGCTCTGCACCTGCAGCATCTACAACAAACAGACCCACGCAAACAAAATAATCAGGTCCAAACCATTCAGTGGCAATAACAAATTACTACTTCCAGCGTCACAGGATTCAAAACTTAGAAGTCAAGTACAGACACCTCCCTAAATATGAACATTTTCAACTGACAAGCATTCAGAGATACAAACAGGATCGCAAATTAAAGTTGTGTTCAGAGCCCTCACCTTTGCCACACTCAAGTTCAGATTTTGTTCTGAGCACCTATTCTGTACACACAGCACTGTATGTACAGTGTATTGTTTTAGGATGAAAAAGTGTACAGTACTGTACTGAATGTTTATCATACTGTACTTAAGTAGGCATGAAGAGTACAGTAACCAAATTACTAAAACAATCCAACATATGAATGGCCGTCAGGAACATAACTTGTTTGTAAGCAGGTGGTGTCTTCTGCAACTGAATTCAGGGTCTACAGAGGATCAAATTCCCTTGAGACAAACACACACAAAAGGGTTCCTACAGCCACCAAAAATACACCGAACCACAACACGACAAACAACCCAATAAGAAGGAAAGCACCTCAGTGGACAAAGAGGAAACACCAGATCACCACAGAAAGGATTTTGAAGACGGATCCAAAATGAGAAGGAGACATGACCACCTACATATAACTGGCAAAAGTTATTGCAACAACTTTCAGGTTCCATCAATTCAGATCTCGTACCTCACTTCATACAGCAAAGGAGGTCTTGGTGGGTGACTGGGCGATAATGACTGCTTGCCTCTATTCCATTTTGAAGTCAGGAAGATCATGGCGTGGAAGTACCCTTGGTTGTGATGCATGATTTGGATGGCATTTCTTTCCCTGGCTTCAACCCCTGCAAGCAGCATACAAAATGAGGTCACAGAAAGTCATTATTATTATTATTAATTATAATTATTAATTATTAATTATTATTATTATTATTATTATTATTATTATTATTATTATTATTATTATTATTATTCTGAATATATTAAACCTATTCATATGGAACAAGCCCACTAAAGGGGCCACTCACTTGAAATTCAAGCTTCCCAAGAATATGAAGGTGTCCATCAGGAAAGGTAAAGATAAATACAGAAAGAAGAAGAGATCCCAATTATCAAAAAAAAAGGAAAAAATAAATAAATTAATAGACAAAAATGTATAAAAATGCAATGTATAAAAATGTATTAAAATGCAGCTTGCCTATATGCCTTGCAGACAGGCAAGCTGCCTGGGACATGAGAAACATTGCCGACATAGAAACAAGTTCTGTTGCAGATGCTGTGCCTGAGAAACCAAAGTGAAATGAAGCATCTCTAATGGTAGTCCTACTCAGAGAATAGCCAGTGAAATACACAAGTTGTAATTGAGTCACGAAGACTATATTTTCTAACTGATCAGAGTGAGCAGCAATAACAGCTGTAACTCCTGAAATGTAATCCTGAAATGCAAGATTTGTAACCAAATTCAGAAGAGAGACTAAACCTGAAATAAATCTTTCTGAATAAAAGTGTATAAATAAGTATGTATTTGAAAAGGGTTGAAGGGTGGTAGAAACTTGAAGAGAGTCTGAGAAGGCAAGATCAGAAGTGAGCCTTGAGGGTAACCTAACAGTCACAGCATCTGGGTTCATAAAGCCTATTCTGGCTGTCCAAAGGTGGAACAGTGAAACTGCACGAAGGTTGTGGACTGACATTCTGCACAAGTAAGATATATATATTACTGTCTCGCCTCCCTACATTTCACACATTTAGTGCGAGAATGAAAAGAGAACTTAACTCATCTCGTTCTGCAACAGATCCTGGCTAATTAGAATAAAGTTAACCACAGCTAACAAAATAGCCAAACAGCTATGAAAAATATTTGGGGCACACTGAAAACAAGGAAAACCTGAACACTTCACCAAAGAGCTGGACAAATACATCCAAAAAATGATGAAGAGACTCCACAAAACCACCAATGTTGGTCGGGAGCCGGCAGAAAACGAATTGAAGCTCTTTGCTGAGCTGTACCTATCAGTCCCAAAAGTGGGCGGGACCCTGTCACCTACACTAGCGATGGTAGCGCCACCGCGAAAATTTGGTTCTTAAGAGTGCCGTGTGGAAAGCTAGTAGCTATGTAATTGCTTGGAAAGTCACTTATATAAAAATGATATTTTAATGATAAAATAAAGTTTGTTCATACTTACCTGGCAGATATATATATAGCTGTATTCTCCGAAGTCCGACAGAATTTCAAAACTCGCGGCACACGCAGTGGCCGGGCAGGTGGTTAGTACCCATTCCCGCCGCTGGGAGGCGGGTATCAGGAACCATTCCCATTTTCTATTCAGATTTTCTAACGCCACTGACTCCTGAGGGGAGGAGGGAGGGCAATATGAATATATATATCTGCCAGGTAAGTATGAACAAACTTTATTTTATCATTAAAATATCATTTTGTTCATGAGGCTTACCTGCCAGATATATATATAGCTGAATACCACCTTTGGAGGGGGGTAGAGACAGCCAAGAATTAGGGAAAAAACCAATTATTGGTAAAATTATTTTGGTTCCTTATCTGATAGCGTAGCTGACTGAGTGGTTACTGTCACTCTAGTCTGCTTCTGCTTTACTAGAGACTCCAGCGAGGTAGTGACCTATATAGCTGGCGACTTCTAGATGATCTGTCAACGGGGGCGTGACCACAATGTGACTAGATCATAGACCATACAAAGAGGACAAAAGAGCATTACTAACCACCTAACCAACACCTAAAGCGTTAGTTTGCAAAGGATTGGGAAGACTGCCTCCAGTAGTTGACCCAACAACCATAAAAACACAATTAAAAAGGGGATAGGATCAGAGTTACCCCCTGTCCCCAAGGTTGCTGAAGCAGCAATGTATGGTCCCAGCGAAAAGCAATTTTCGTATGCTACCTAAACATCTTGCCAAGAGTGTGAGGCAAACACCGCATTGACTTCGCCAAAATGTGGCACTAAGAATGTCACTGAGTACCATATTTTTCTTGAACGCCATGGAGGTAGCAACTGCCCTCACCTCGTGAGCGTTAACTCTCAACAACTTGAAGTTGGAGTCGTCACAACTAGAGTGTACGTCCTTAATGACGTCCCTAATGAAGAATGCCAGTGCATTCTTCGACATAGGTTTAACTGGTTGCCTCACAGAACACCATAAAATATCCGAGGGACCACGAGTGTCCTGTGTTCTTTTAAGGTAGTACTTGAGAGCTCTAACTGGACATAGAACTCCCTCAGGTTCCTGTCCAATAAGGTCTGCTAAACCTTTAATTTCAAAGTGTCTAGGCCAAGGGTTAGAAGACCTATCATTCTTAGCCAAGAACTTAGGGCTTAAAGAATAGACAGCATTGTGTTCCTTGAAGCCCACATGACGGCCTCGAACTTCGCTCACTCTCTTCGCCGCCGCCAGAGCCGCGAGGAATGCCGTTTTCGAGTAACATCCTTAAGAGATGCAGAGTGGAGAGGCTCAAAAGGACTAAACATCAAAAACTTGAGCACTACGTCCAAGTTCCAAGCAGGGGGAATTAGCTGAGGAACCTTGGACGTCTTGAAAGAGCTCGTAAGATCGTGGAGGTCCTTATTGTCAGACAAATCTAATCCTCTGTGTCTGAATACAATCGAAAGCATGCTCCGATAACACTTGATAGTCGGAACTGCTATATCGAGTTTTTCTCTTAAGTAAAGGAGAAAATCCGCAACCTGGCTCACAGTGATAGAGGAAGAGGAAAAGCCCTTCTTTCTACACCAACCTTTGAAGGTTGCTCACTTCGCTAGATATATCCTTTAGATGAAGAACTTCTGTCTCTAGCGATGGCCCGTGCCACCTGGCCAGAAAAACCCCTTCGCTCTGACCAAGTTTCGATAGTCTGAAAGCAGTCAGGTTCAGAGCGGGGAGATTCAAAGATATCTCGTGAAGTGGGTTTTTATGAGCAGGTCTGCTCTCATAGGAAGGGTCCTCGGAACGTCTACCAACCAGAAGAGAAACTCCGAGAACCAGTGGTTCGAAGGCCAAAACGTGGGGATGAGAGTCATCCTCGTCCCTTGTGAGGCCGCGAACTTGCGTATGACTTCTCCCAGAATTTAGAACGGGGAAAAAGGCGTAAACATCTATTCCCGTCCAATCCCAGGGAAGAGCAACTATCGCAACTGCCCCAGGGTCGAGTACAGATGAGCTTTATAGAGGGAGCCTCGCTGTTCTTGAGGTCGTGAAAATATCCACAAGATGGCGACCCCAAAATTTCCAAAAATCTTGGCAAACCTCCTGATGAAGGGTCCATTCCTTCGGCAGGAGTTGATGGCGCCAACAGAGCAGGTCTGCTCGAACATTTTCGACCCCTGCAACAAAAATTGTGAGAATCGAAATGTTGCGAGCATAGGCTCAAAGAATAATCTCTCTTGCAAGGCTGAACAGGGAACAAGTAGTATTGTCCGAGTTTGCTAGAACTACACGATTGCAAACTTGGACCTCGAAGAATTGGAGAGCTAAAAGATAGCCGCCAAATCTTTGAAGTCGATGTGCCAGGACACCTGTTCCTCTCTCCGGGTTCCTAACACTTCCTCTCCCTCTAGTGTTGCCCCCCAACCTGTTGACGACCCGTCGGAAAAACAACACTAGGTTGGGGTTCAGAAGCTTGAGGGAGATCCCTTTCTGCAATTTCGTTGGATCGAGCCACCACCACAGATCTCTTTATATAAGGAAGAATTCTCAATTCCTCTTTCAAGTCTTCCTTGCTTTGCCAGTTCTCCAACAAAAAGAACTGAAGAGGCCTGAGATGCAGACTCCCCAGAAAACAAACTTCTCCAGCGAGGAAATGGTCCCCAGCAGACTCATTCCTTCCTTCACCTAGCATGTTTCCTTTTCCAAGAAGGCCGAGACTTTTTCGTACATAGAAGTTGCCGTACTTGCGACGGAGACGCTATAAAAGCCGCTGAATACATCTGACTTCCCAGACACAATGGACAGTGAAGGGATCAGCTGCGACTTCTCCACAGACCAGAAGTCCCAGGGACTTCACGAGTTGCAGAGTCAACTGAAGGTCCACCAGATACCTTCGCTTCGACGACGCTCGAATCAACCAGTCGTCCAAGTAGAGTGAGATCCTGACGTGCGACAGGTGCAACTGCATCGCAACGTTTTTCATGAGACGTGTAAACACCCTCGGAGCAAAATGTGACGCCAACAGCATCTGGTGTTCCCAGGCGGTCACCCATCCAAGTACTGACCAGACCCAACGTTGCTTAACTTCGCTGATCGGACGAGAAGCGGTGTTTTCAACGTGGTATGGTCGTTGTGCAGAGTCCAAAGCAGAGAGCCCTGAACTGGTACGTCTAGTCCCCCAAGACAACCTGAGATACTTCATCGAACGTGGATGAATTGGGGCGTGAAGATAAGTATCTTGGAGATCCAAAGATACCATCCAATCCCCGGGATGAAGGGCTCCTAGTATTGACTGCGAGGTCTCCATCTTGAACTTTTCCTTCCGGACCAAGTTGTTCGACCTGTTGACGTCCAAGACGGGTCTCCAGCCTACTGAAAGTTTTGGGACTAGAAACAATCTGTAGTAAAATCCCGGGGAACACCGAGTCCAAGACCTGTTCCACTGCTCTCCGCTCGAACATCTGTTCGAGCAGGTCAAACAATTTTCTGTTTGACAGGAAGGCAGTTGGGAAACAAAAAACAGAGGAGGAGACAGGAAGGGAATCAAGTAACCTCTCTCTAACAGTAGGAGGGACCAAACGTCTGCCCCTCACTCTTTCCAGGCTTGTGCAAAATGAAGCCTGGTTGCAAAGGGAGTCTGGAGATGAAAGGAGTCACTTGCTACCTCTCTTGGAAGTGACATTCCTTCGGGAAAAAACTCTCTCTCGTGGTGCGGGTCTCGTGTTGCTTCCCATGGAAGCCCGTTTGTTAGGCAAATATTTAGCTTTCGTTTACTTTTTGTATCATTGAGATCGGTGCAATTGTTATGAAGGAGATGCAGTTTGAATGTCGATAACTTTAGTTTTGAGAAAAACGATATTTTTTGCTTCTCTGTGTATTTATTTGCTTGCTGTTACACAGTTTGATGTTTTTATGACATAATGAAAAGCCAAAAAATAGACCTGCAAAGTAATATAACTTCGCTAAATGAAGCTAAATGAAGCGAGTGTCAAAACACGGCTCAGGTTGGGCAGCGCGACGTTTTACTTAGTCAAACTCTGAGCTGCTACTGACTGACTGCCACTGACTGCCCTGCGGCATTCCTGTCTTTCGTTGATGCGTACTAGGTCCACAGGTTGCCATAGATCGCATTAGATATTATTATTTCATAGCTAAAAGGAAATTACCACTGATATACTGACAATATCATTACATTATACGAAAAATGTAATTTGACTATGATAGGGTTACTGTTTTGTTTATAACTCCTAACTGTGGCGAACTTTTAAATAAAACTTTCTGAGAAGATAGTCAGGATATGTATGATGCCATATATAAAATATCCCAGAAAATTTTATTTCCGATTTTTTCGTCAAACGCTCCCCTTAAGACAAAGACAACTGCGAAGGTGGAGAGAGAGGAGCCGAAGGTTGAAAAGTCTCAGGAAACAGATCCTTAAGAAAAAAGCCAGAGTCTGATAAACAGAGGAAGAAGAAGACGAAAGAAGTTTCTCTTCATACAAAGGCTGTGACGAAAGAGGATGTTCTTCCGCAGCTGGCGGGTCTTGAGTGAGTGGTGAAAGTAGTTCCGATTCGCCGATACGTAAGCGGGAACTCCCGCGAACGAAGAAGTCGTCAACTAGAGTACGTATAGTAAACATAAAAAAATGTGGAACACTTCACGATTAGCGTGTCATCCTTGCGCAGGGGCCATGCTAATCTTCTCTGTATCGTTCCAATTTTAGTATATGTACTGCCGAAGCAAGTACTGGCTAATTTTAAGAAGGACATCAGATGTTGAAGCGGGTAGTTGTGCGACATGATGAACAACTGGAGCGGCGTCAACACAAGACTTGAAGCTATACGGCGAAGCGAGCGCGGAGCGTCACGGCGTGACGCACGAGAGGCTCCGTGGCAAGTACTAGAAGAGAGTCACAGCGTGGCGCGCGCGAAGCGTCATGGCTAGGCGCGCGCCGAGCGTCAAGGTGAGGCGCGCGTGAAGCGTGAGAAGCGCACGGAGAGCAAGACGCGCTCCTGGCGCGAGACAAGAGAAAAGGCCAACACCTCAACTCGGGGAAGACGAATAGGAAGCCACTAAACACTCTCTCTAGACGACAGACGAGAAGCCCCAAAACATCTAGCAGACGAGGAAGACGAAGCAGGAGACGAAGGTGAAAGTCTGTACCTCTTAACAGGCAGATTCGAATCTTGAAAGGTTCATGAGAGCATCCAGCTGTTGTTGCAAACCCAACAAAATCTTACGCGCTGGAGAAGCAACTCTCTCGGGAGAAGGGCTGAACCTGAGAGAAGGAAAGGGGCGAGAGACGTATACTTCCTTCCACAGGGGAAGAAGCTCTAGCCCTCGCCTTAGCGTGACAGGGGGGTCGAGTAGCGTCATCATTCGAAAAACACTTTATTCTCTTCTGCAGAGGAATATCCACGCAACTTTCGGGGAAGAGTACAAACGTCTAGAGGAAGAGGACGTGAAGCGTCCTCTCCTCTAAGCTTCTCTTAAGAGGGCGAGAGTCCAACCGAGAGCTCCAACCCCGAGGCGGGGAGGACGTGTCGGAGGACGAGAAGCAATCCTTCAGGATGCGTGCCTGAGCACGATCCCTGGCAGCCTGGGTAGCGTCATCAGGACCTGCCGAAGGGACGCCAGATCGGTGGGAAGCCCCCGTAACCCTCATGCGGCTTTCGACATGCCCCCTCCCTGGTCCTGGGAGTTCGACAGAGGTCCAGGCCTAGAGGCATTATAGGGCCGATCTAACGCCCCCTCCACAACACTAGGGGCACTAGCACTAACACTATGCGTTTGAATTGCATTCACTTAAGTTTCAAGAGCACGCATTGACTCCACACGAGAGCCAGGGAATTACCTTCTGCAGCAACAAACTACAGGGTTAGTACTAAAATTTACTACAGGGTTACTAGTAGGAGAAAACCCTGACTGTCCATCTAAGGATGCACTCTAGGAGGAAGATTTCCTCAGCCTATCACGCTCCAATTTAAGCATATAGGCTTCATATTTCTTCCACTCACCCTCAGACAATCCCACACATTCATTACTGATTATCATAGAGCATTGAACACCCTTACATATCAAACATAAAGAGTGAGGAACTATCAAAGTCTTCGATAGCCTCACCTTACATTCACCCAAGCTACAGACTCAATAGCTAGAGGTAAGACATTTTAATTATAAGAAAAGTCAAAAGCAAAATAAAAAACGGTCCACAAAGAGCGTATGCCAAGTCACAGATCCAGTCGAATACCAAAAACAACCAAAATACTTAAGTGACAACAAATTTCGAAATCCAAATGGCGGAGGAACTGACAACAAGTGTTGACAGTCCGGCGACAGAGAAAATCTGAATAGAAAATGGGAATGGTTCCTGATACCCGCCTCCCAGCGGCGGGAATGGGTACTAACCACCTGCCCGGCCACTGCGTGTGCCGCTAGTTTTGAAATTCTGTCGGACTTCGGAGAATACAGCTATATATATATCTGGCAGGTAAGTCTCATGAACAAAACAAGGATCTAGAGGCAGAATGGGGAGAAAACCCCACAGCTCCACTATGAAGTCAGTCTGAGGGATTGGACAGCAACACTGAAGAAAGGAAGCAGGAATGGAGGTAAGGTCAAAAGATCAAAGGCTACACAGTGGGTAAGGCTAGGGGCCTCAGGGACACTGCAAACACCCTTCAGTAATGCCTGGTGTGCGCTAGCACCCTCAGGGGGGCAAATACTGTACAGGGTTCAACATATCCTTTATCCTTGGTTCATCACAGCTCAATAAAACTTGCGGGTCCCTTTCTTTCCTCCCAAACTAACTGTTGCATAATCAATACGTGAAACCCTTCATCACCTTCAGCTTTCCCACAGGAGAACCATAAAATGGAACAGAGCAAATACCATATTGTGGAAGGTGGTCCAGCAGTTAACGTGTTGGATGCTGCATCTCTCGCTGTCCATCGGTTTGACACCATCAGGTTTTGGAGTTTCTCGGAACACTCTGGAAAAGATACTCAAGTTACTAGAGGAAATTTCAAGACATTTTCAGCATTCTAAAAGTAACATCTACTTTTATTATAAGTGTATTGAATCTCTACCAGATTGAGCTGCAAACCCAATCGAGTGTTTCACACAATTTATGTATATTCAGATGATTATGCATTGGCTTCTTGACACCCTAGCATAAACTGCCTACACTGTGGCTTTTCCTGAGTCCTGTCAACAGTGCTCAACATATGTCTGACAGCACCTGTGGACTGGATCTGGTCAGTCAGTCAAATACTTGTTGGGGAACATGAGGTCAGGTGGGCCATAGTGCCCTACATCAGGTGACTTTAGATCTGGATGTGTTCTGTTGGCTACAAAAAAATGACTAAGAACAGAGGTCAACCAATGGCGCTTAACATAATCTTACAAGTCCCTTCGCCAACGGGTGCAGCTCTTCCCCATCATAAACTTTACAAGTTAACTGCAGACCAGAAGGTAAAGCTCTCTCAGAAGCAGCTCAAACAAAATCTTCCTATGACCAGGTGTGTGAAACCCACCCCAAACCATGTCAGGGTACAATGCCCTAGGCAAGGTTAGGCTACGATGCATTTGCTTTATTGACAATTTTCGAAGAAAAAAAAAAGAAAAAAAAAACTGCTTAGCCTACGAGCTGTGGGTCTGCTGTTGCTCCAACTTAACCTTATTACAATTTTTCTCTGTCATGAAAATACAAATCCTTTGGGCCAGTCCTCTGTTCAACAAATAATGGCCCCTTCAGTCACAGTATTTTAGCCCCCTCAAACAAATGACTTTAGCCCTGTCCAACAAAACATTTTAGCCCTATCAGACACACTATTATGGCACTGTTGAGTGCAACATTTTAGCAACTGTCAAACAATACATACTTAGCCCAGTTGAACACAACAGTTTAGCCCCTGTCAAATACAATATTTAGCCGTTGGATAAGTTAAGTATATCTTAGTTTAACCAGATCACTGAGCTGATTAACAGCTCTCCTAGGGCTGGCCTGAAGGATTAGATTTATTTTCACGTCGGCTAAGAACCAATTGGTTACCTAGCAACGGGACCTACAGCTTATTGTGGAATCCGAACCACATTATAGCGAGAAATGAATTTCTATCACCAGAAACAAATTCCTCTTGTTCTTCACTGGCCGGTTGGGGATTTGAACTCGCGACCAACAGAGTGGTAGCTGAGAACGGAACCCGCTCACCCAGCGAGGAACTTAGCCATTGGATAACAGGGTATTCAAGTCCTGTCTAACGTAGTCCCTCAGCCCTGTCAGACAATACATTTTGAGACCCCATCAACACACTGGTTTCACCTCAGTCAGTCAAAAGGGCCGACTGGGAACCTTGGGGTGGAAACTGTCTTAGAAGTGGAAAAAAATATGTCAAACCCCCAGAGCATGAAGGGGCAAGGGCTTCTAGCCCCCCACAACCCAAGAGCCAGATTAGGGCACAATGTCTTAGGTCAGGCTAAATTACAGGATGGTTAGATGATCATGTGCTGAGTGATTTTGAGGCTCCTTTTAGCCCTGCTGAAACTGGAAGCTTCAATTCCATGTTGCAGTGACTCTCAAACTGGGTGCCATGTGGCACCCTGGGGTGCCACAGACAGTGCCCAGGGGTGCTGCAAGTGAAATTTGTCTTGGCTACGTCATCTCAAGGAACATTTGTAAATAGTAATAATAATAATAATAATAATAATAATAATAATAATAATAATAATAACATAATAATAATAATATAATAATAATAATAATAATAATAATGATAATATAATAATAATAATAATATAATAATAATAATAATAATAATAATAATAATAATAATAATGATAATAATAATAATAATAATAATAATAATAATGATAATAATAATAATAATAATAATAATAATAATAATAATATAATAATAATAATAATATAATAATAATAATAATAATAATAATAATAATAATAATAATAATAATAATAATAAAAAGAGGCTATAGCCAATTTTCAGTAAGACAAGAGAGGCATCAATGGCCACTACACTCAAATTCACTTGAGAAAAACGACACTTATTCCAACACTTACTTGCCTTCGCTGAATGTCTTCGTCCAAGTCATGACTGGAAATGCGAGTCACTTCACGCTGTAACGTCACCTGCCTGCCTTCAGAGGCACTGAGCGAAATTAAATTGCTCGAAATAAATCCGTGGGGCCCATAACATTACGAGGGGAAAGAGACGACAAGTCACGTGATCTGGGTTCCAGTAATGTTGTCCAAGATTTGGGTGGAGGCTCTTTAGGGCCATTTATTTCTCCTCCTTCATTTTTGGACATTTCAAAATATCATTCAGTTATTTTGTAATGTGAGAATTTATTCAGTTGAAATTCATGGCATTTTGCATAATTTTAATGTTACAGTGTTGGTTTCGTGTGTGGAACGATGGAGCCGCATAAATTGGAGTGAACAGAAAACCCCAAACAAAAGATGGCGACGTTCGAGATTGGAATAAATTTATTGTGGTTCATTTGTGAACCGGCTTTTCACACCTTCATTTGATCTTCATTATTTTTTGTTTTAAATAAAACGAACCTTCTTTCACTCCTGAGTGACTCCTGCACTCTTCTTCCTCTGTATCACAGTCATATCATAGTAATAAATTCTACTCAAATGTTGCAATGAAGGAGTGACCTCCACCATTCAAATGAGTTCGAGAAGATTTTAGTCACTGAATATGAAGTTATCTTTCAATTGCCATTATTAGTGGTTTTATCCTTTAATTATTTTACCTAAATTTGGGTAAATCGATGATAAATCCTACTTGAATTAAGGTAAAGGACTTACCTGAAGGGCTTTAATAGGATACATTAGGATATATATGAAGACATATCAGCCTATAGACTGTGGTTTTTTTTACAACAATTTGCCTATTTTGCCCACATTTAGATAAATCGCTGATAAACCGTACTTCATGTAAGGTAAAGGCCTTACCTTGAAGGTTACATAAGGCTATATTAGGGTATATATATGGATATGTTAGCCCAGAGATTCAACTCAAACCTTGAACATTAATATGTGCTTTCACCCTTAAAGTAATTAGCTTATTTTACCTGAGTTTAGGTAAATCGATGACATGTACTTAAATTAAGGCAAAGAACTTACCCAAAGGTTATAATAGGATAAATAAGGACATATAAGAGGATTTATCAGCCTTTCAGTGATCATTACTCTTCAGTCTTTGCTTATTTCACATGGTGCCATACATACGTTATATATATATATATATATATATATATATATATATATATATATATATATATATATATATATATATATATATATATATATATATATATATATATATATATTACAAATGGAAGTTGAAGTGTCATAGTGAAAATCACATTTCATTTCAGTTTCTTAAGAAAAATAAAATATTCTTTCCCACAAATGGAAACATTTTGCAAATTTTTCCTAAATTCTGCAAATGTTTCCAACATTTTGCAAATTTTTCCTAAATTCTGCAAATGTTTCCAAAATTTTGCAAATTTTTCCAACATTTTGCAAACTTTTCCTACATTTTGCAAAATTTACCAAAATTGTGCAAATTTTTCCTAGATTTTGCAAATTTTACCAAAATTTTACAAATCTTCAAAATTCAAGCAAAAGTGCTTCCGTGAATTCAATGCAGAGTAAATTCAGTATCACAGCAAAATCAATGTCACAGTGAATTCAATGCAGACTGAATTCAAGTGTCACAGGCCATCGGTGTCAGGTGAACTTATTCTATTAAGAGAGTTACTTTTTCTATAACAATACTGGAAGAAAAACTTTTTAATAATAATAATAATAATAATAATAATAATAATAATAATAACAGTGTCACTCAGTGACTAGGCGATGGGGGGGAGGGGGGAGCCCTTTAGACCGATGTGATTCTTCCTCCTCCTCCTCCTCCTCCTCCTCCACAAGGAAGGAAGGAAGGAGGCCGTCTTCCTTCTGCAGTGTGTGTTGGGTGTGGGGAAGGTATTGACCTTACGGGATTGGGATTTGCATGGTTGGGATTGGGATTGATTTGGTTTGGACTGGAATGATTTACATTTGGATTGGGATAATTGGGATTGGTCTGATTGGGATTGGCATTACAGGCTTTTGGATTGGTATGAATGGGATTGACATGTTTGGAATTGGGATTAGTATGATGGGAATTTGGACTGGCGTGATGGGGATTGTGAATGATACTGGCATAGTAGGGATTGAGATTGGCATGGTGGGGATTGAGATTGATTTGGGTGGGATCGGCATGATTTGGATTTGTCCTGACATGTTCGGGGTTGGTGTGATTGGGATTGGCATTACGGGTATTTGGAATGGTTTGACTGGAATTTGGATTGGCATGATGGGGATTGGTCTGTTTGGTAATTGTATTGGCATTACGGGGATTGGGATTGGAATGTTTGGGATTAGCATTGATTTGGTTGGGATTTGCATGATTAGGATTTGGACTGGCATGATGGGGATTGGTCTGATTGGCATTGGCATGATTGGGATTTGGATTGGCACGATGGGGATTGGTCTGAGTGGGACTGAAATGACTGGGATTTTGATTGACCTGATGGGGATTGGTCTGATTGGGATTGGCATTACTGGGACTGGTATTGGCATTACGGGGGATTGGGATTGGTATGACTGGGGATTGGAATTGGCATGGTTGGTATTTGGACTGGCATGATGGGGATTGCTCTGATTGGGATGGGCATGATTGGGACTGGTATTGTCATTATGGGAATTTGGATTGGTATGATTGGGATTGGGATTAACATGGTTGGGGATAGTATTTACATGATTGGGATTGGCATGACTGGTATTTGGATTGGCATGATGTGGATTGGTCTGATTGGTATTGGCATTACGGGGATCGGGATTGGTGCTATTGGGATTGGGATTGTTGGAATTGGGATTGATTTGTTGAGACTGACATGATTGGGATTGGGACTGACATGATGGGGATTGGGATTGATATCATTGGGATAATTGTGATTGGCACGATTTGGGTTGGTATTGTTGGAGCTGGTATGAATGGATTTGGGACTGGTATAATTGGGATTGGCACAATTTGAATTGGTATTATTGGGATTGGCATAATTAGGATTGGCATGACTGGGACCGGCATGATTTGGATTAGTATGACTGGGATTAGTACTGTTGGGATTGGCATGATTGGGATTTGCATGGTTGTGACTGGTATGATTGGGGTTGGCATGGTTGTGATTGGGATTGAGATTGGCATCACTGGGACTGTGACTGGCATGATTGGGATTGACATAATTGGTATGACTGGTATTTGGATGATTGAGATTAGATGAGCAATGCAGACAAATATGAGGAGGAGAAGGAACGTCAGCAAGCTTCGGGAAATAAATAGTCAGGAAAAACGTCAGCAATCGTCGCTGACACTCGCAACTCTGGTGTCAGCAAAAAGCGTCAGGAAAAAGTCAACAAAAAGCGTCGGAGAAACATCAGAAGAAAACGTCCGCAAGCATAACGAAAACATCAGGAGAACATCAGGAGAACGTCAGCAAGCGTCAGCAGGAGCCGAGAAACGTCAGCAAGTACAGCTAAAAACACCAGGAATACGTCAGCAATTGTCAGGAAAAAAGTCAGCATGAGCCGAGAAACAACAGCAAGCGTCAGCGAGAAACATGAGCAAGCGTCAGCAAGAAACCTCAGCGAGCGCTGGAGAAGCGTCAGTAAATGCCGCAGAAACAACAGGAGAACGTCAGCACGCATCAGGAAAAAAGCGTCAGCAAAGTCCGAGAAACGTCAGCAGTCGTCGGAAAACGCCAGGAGAACATCAACAAGTGTCAGCAGAGTCGAGAAAAGCCAGCAATTGTCAGCAAAAAAGGCCTCTCCAGCGCCGGAGAAACGTCAGCAAGTACTGAGAAGTATCAGGAGAACGTCAGCAAGTGTCAGCGAGAGCAGAGAAACGTCAGCAAGTGCTGGTAAAATGTCATTAATCGCCGGAGAAACGTCCGGAAACAGAGCGGGAACACCATGAAAACGTCAGCGAGCGTCAGCAAAAAGTCAGAAAATCGAGAAAAGTCAGCAAGTGTCAGCAAAAAAGGCCTCAGCGAGCGTCGCAGAGACGCCAGGAAACGCCGCAGAAACATCAGAAGAACGTCAGCAAAGTGTCAGTAAGAGCCGAGAAACGTCAGCAAGTTTCAGCAAGAGTTGAGGAATGTCAGAAAATGTCAGCAAAAGCCTCAGTAAGCACTGGAGAAGCGTCAGCAAGCACGGTTGAAACAACAGGCGACAGCAAATGTCAGCAAAAAAACGTCAGCAAGAGTCGGGGACGTCAGCATATGTCAGCAAGGGTTGAGGAACGTCAGCAAGTGTCAGCAATTGCCGGAGACGTCAGAAATCACAGTAGGATCGCCAGGATTATGTAAACAAGCATCAGAAAAAACGTTAGCAAGTGTCAGCAAAAAAGCCTCGGTACGCGCAAGAGAAACGTCAGCAAGCACATTGTCAGCAAAAACTCCAGCAGGAGTCGAGGAACGTCAGCAAGTGTCAGCAAGAGTCGAGGAACGTCAGCAAGTGTCAGCAAGAGTCGAGGAACGTCAGCAAGAGTCGGTGAACGTCAGCAAGAGTCAGCAGGAGTCGAGGAACGTCAGCAAGAGTCAAGAAACATCAGCAAATGTTTGCAAGAGTCAGAGAACGTCAGGAAGTGTCAGCAAGCACGGTTGAAACACCAGACGACAGCAAATGTCAGCAAAAACGTCAGCCTCAGCCACGGCCCATGAAACTCGGCCACAATCCAGTGGTGGCACGATCATGACTAACTTTAACCTTGAATAAAATCAAACCACTGAGGAGGAGGAGGAGGAGGAGGAGGAGGACTGCAATTGGGTTGGTCTGATTGATGAGTGGAGGGTGGAGGATCAACATGGCAGTTTGCAGCCCTCGAGCCTCCTCAGATTTCAAGATCTGAGGACAGACAGAACTAGCGCGGACAGAAAACAATGTGGACAAAAAGTGGACAGAAAATTGCAGACAGAAAAAAGCAGACAGAAAAAGTGCAGAGAGAAAAAGTGCGGACAAAAAATTGCAGACAAAAAATACGGACAGAAAGTGCGGACAGAAAAAGTGAGGACAGAAACAAGTGCAGACAGAAAAGTGCAGAGAGAAAAAGTGCGGACAGAAAAAGTGCGGACAGAAACAAGCGCAGACAGAAAAAGTGTGGACAGAAAAAGTGCGGACAGAAAAGTGTGGATAGAAAAAGTGTGGACAGAAAAAGGGTGGACAGAAAAGTGGATAGAAAAAGCGTGGACAGAAAAAGTGTGGACAGAAAAGCGTGGGCAGAAAAAGTGTGGACAGAAAAGTGGATAGAAAAAGTGTGGACAGAAAAGTGTGGACAGAAAAAGTGTGGACAGAAAAGCGTGGGCAGAAAAAGTGTGGACAGAAAAGCGTGGGCACAAAAAGTGTGGACAGAAAAGGTGCAGACAGAACAAAGAGCTGACAGAAAATGTGCGGACAGGAAAATGTGCAGACAGAAAAATGTGGACAGAAAAAAGTGCAGACCAAAAAAGTGCAGACAGAAAAATATGGACAGAAAAAAGTGCAGACAGAAAAAGTGGAGGTAAAAAAAGTGCGGACAGCAAACGTGCGGAGAGAAAAAGTAACCTCCAAAGCGTGACGTTATTCGAGGCTCCACCTATGCATATTAACCGCCCCCCCAAAAGAAAAATATTGATTGTCCCCTTTTTGTTTCTTTCATCCATCCTGGGATGATTAATCTCGGCTGTCTATGTTACGCCTGACCGGTCTGGTGCTCTGTATGAGAGAGAGAGAGAGAGAGAGAGAGAGAGAGAGAGAGAGAGAGAGAGAGAGAGAGAGAGAGAGAGAGAGAGTCAATGGGCCAATCAGGCCTTCGAATGTCAAAATTAAGGCCTGGTTGGTGGAATTTTTATTTAATTTTAATAATAAATCTCCACTTCCTGTCCGTACTGGAAATGTAATAAGAGGTAACATTTAATGTACAGGACATCATGGATTATGTATTAATATGCAAATACTGTCCTCGCTGACCTCCATTACTTAGAACTTCCGGTGGATTTCAAAGAAGCACCTTCCATTCTGATGTCAATACAAATTAGGAAAGGACCCACAATGCACAAGAGGGTTGGGCTTGCTTCCGGAAGTGCATCGGCCTAGATTTCCATCTCACCTAACACGCAATTATCCTCAAAGATATATTGCATCTCTCTCTCTCTCACTCTTTCTCTGTGTGTGTGGATATATACTAGATGACTGTTTCCAAAAATGTTTGTTTTGAGCCGCTCTATGGAAATCTAGAGAGAGAGAATAAAGCTGGCACACTAACTAACTACAGGACACTGCACTGAGCACCTTTCCAACCGCGTTAAGCTCCTCACCTGGACCCATACAAGGTCCAACGTATCCTTTTCCTCATGTCAGCCTAATTTACGGAACCCCAACCATTTCTCCAAAGTTTGGAGTCTTTTGTATCATTGGAACACACGTTTTTCATGACTCGACTACCATAATCGAGTCTAAAAATGTCTGGAATGTCTGGCCTAGTGTACGTTATCGATTCCCGAAACTAGATCATCCCACGCCCTTCAAACTAAGGCAGAAAGTCCGTTGAATGCCAGATTTTAAGAGGCCCTATACGCAGTCTGCCTAGGTTAAAAACCACTTCTACTAAACTCTGGCTCATGCATCCGTTTTAGGCATCCTATTTCGCCCCCTCCGCAACACCACATCCTAAGGAACAGCAATTCCAGTAAGAGAACGTAAAACCATCTTTTACAGTGTGTGTAGTGTCGCAGTCTGCTCACCTTGCCTGCCTTGCAGGTAACCTACTCATCAAGATTCATCAAAAGGCGCCTTTTGTCAAAATACATTCTTCCAGAGGCAAGGGCCCCACCCCTGAAAGAGCACGCTAAACCACCAGACTTACCTATATATCAATGAACTGCAAGGAAGCTATAAACATTAATTTGCATATAGTTCATCAACATAAGCAAAAGGCCATTCCTTTTTTACTATCCACAGCAAATTTCCACAACATTTTTCTTGATAGGTGCTTCACTGCAATAACAATCACAAAATATACCTCCATGTTCATTACCAAAAACTATATATACACGCCTCAATGGCACCACCATTCTGAACAGTGTGGTCATTTTTGACTGCCGCCAAATATAGAGAATTCTTCCTAAATAAAATCACAGCCACCACAGGAACTTCAGATCACAGCAAAGATACGATATTCAGTCGATTAAATCACACAGCATCCTAGATGGATCAATACTCATTCAGTTTACCCCCGATTGCCAAAGCCTCAGTGCTGAGGTTTGACGACCAATTTCAGCAAGTACCTTTCATTACCTGGACAGCCTCACTTGCACCTAGGTTTAAGCTTCCATTTTTATTTCAAAGTCTAGGAATACTCCGCGCACGCAACTGTTATTAATACGACGAAATCGTTTCTAAATATTAAAAGTGCCAAGTCACAGACCAGGCTGCAGCTTTGGAGTCAAATCACAAAACTAAGACACTTTACTTTGCAAAGTAACAAATTCCGAACACATACCAAACTTGTACGTAACCGCACATTAACAGAAGTACTTATATTCTCCCCACGTTCTAAGGAAGCACCAACCCTGCAAGCCTAAGTGTTCTGCAAATTTAATGTAGTGATGCTTAAGACACCTAATTTACATATGGATACAGTCAACACAAGTGGTAGACATTCCCTTTCAAACTATCATCAATTACAGCCTACAGAGTTTTTCCTGGGTAAGCGCCTTCGAACAATAATATTCCCTCCACCTACAGTACTTCCTTACCTAATCTATGACGAAGATAATGCATAAATGAAAGTGACATTCACCTTTATTTGCCACGAGTGCCCTTAGTCATCATCACACCACGGTGCCGTTGATATCCACTTGTTTACGTGACTTGAAATCTCACTGTTGAACCACTTGGCGCCAACTCTGCAACCCAGAGACATTTGCGATGTGAACAACACCAGACAAGTCAGATTTCCGAGGAATTTTAGGCATTAATACTTACTTAGACGTCCACCTCGTCTCGAGGAACAAGACAGCTGAGGTGACTGATTAACTCATCACCTGGACGACTGGGCCTGGACCAGGCACTCCCAGCTACCCGCCCAGTCACTATGGAACTACGACGGTGAGCTTTGCTGGCTGCTGGAGTTAAGTTAATTCATGTCAGGTTTTTCTTTTTTATATATATAAAAGAAGGACGAATGGAAGGAAACTGAAATACACAAGAGACTATAAATGATCCCAGAACAATGTTTAAACTTTTGACAACCCGCCAAGTCTTTGGGGTTTTCCAAGCTTCAGAGAGAGAGAGAGAGAGAGAGAGAGAGAGAGAGAGAGAGAGAGAGAGAGAGAGAGAGAGAGAGAGAGAGAGTAACTAAAGCACACTAAATGAATCCTAACATAATCTCGGTTAGAATCAAGGGAATCTTGGCTTTTTTATTCAGATGGGGGGGGAGACAGAGAGGTGGGGGGGGGGGGGGGGGGGGGCGGTGGCAGAGTCTTCGAGCTGTCAAACTCGCAGCCGTCTAGCGAAGAACTGCTGGCAAAGCTTTCTCTTCATCTCGGATAACAAAAAATACAGAGCTGTACGAATATTATTGTTATAAAAACCTCAAAACAACCAGTTAAAAACCGTCCCGAACCTGAGTCAGGAGCCCTACCTTCCTTCAAATGATTCCAGAACCAAAGGCGGGTCTCACTAAGAGCCACAGTTCACCTTTCAGTGAGCGTGAGCAGTTCACCTGTGATCAGGGTTGTTCGCCTAATTCCAGCAGACTACCAGATGAATTAAGTGACGAAGTGGTGACGTTGATTCAGCAAGTTGAAGAACGGCAAATAAATCTGAATTTTTCGTGGATTTCTGAAGAAGTGGAAGGCGACGTTTCAGGGCCTGTCACCTTAGGCCTTCCCATCAGGTCCCCTTCAACTGAACTTTGTTTTTTGCTCTATGATGGTCATTGCTTTAAACTGCATCTGTCGTATCTTTCAGTTCAGGGATTCAGAGCACAATGAACCGAGATAGTTGGCTCTCTGCCACATTACCCGAAATCGGAAACGACAATCTGGAAAAATATAAATAAAAAAAGGCTCCACAATCACTCGTATTGTTGTCTATATCGGAGAATTTTTTCACCTTTATTTCCGGTGCTATAAGGTCCACATTTGCGGTTTTCAGTTTGAATTCGTTGGCAGTTGTCTCCGTCATGGAGACACCCTCACCCTTCTCTCTGTCTGTCTGTCTGTCTGTCTCTGTCTCCCTCTCTCTCCCCCTCTCTCTCTCTCTGTGTCTTCAGAAGCAGGATTTCCCCGCTAGATTTTTGGCAAATTTTTAAAATC